>CABHPQ010150878.1:932-44306 GCA_902168405.1 Peromyscus aztecus | reverse complement strand
ATATATATATATATATATATATATATATATATATATATATATATATAGTGTGTGTGTGTGTGTATGTGTGTGTGTGTGTGTTTAACACACAAACTGTTCCTGAAGCACCATAAAAAGGAAAAACACTATCAAGGGGCTGTAATGTATCAAGACAAAGAAAGTACAGGTTTTTGTGTATCAGAAATAACTCATTTTATTCATTTAAATAGAAATTTGTTTTATATCTACTTTATTAGGTTTGGGCACGAAACATCCAACTTTCAGATTCAAAATTAAAGACTTTACTAAATTTAGATAACCCAAATAAGATAGGTATTTACAATCAATGTATAAAATATGTGTTTTCATATTTTATCTTACACTAGATATTTGTATCACTCCATTAGTAAGTTTAATTGACATATATGTATTTCTAATAATAAGACAGTGATAGAGCTTATTAAATTTTTTCTATAGCTTAGTTTTGACTCCTATTTTGATTCAAATATTTCCATTTTTTTCATGTATAATTTTATGTGTCTATTTGCAATAGTGAGAGTGTTTGTAGTACAATCATAGTTAGCCTGGTATAAATAAGGTTCTAAATGTTCAAAATGAGGATCTAAAAAGTTCATAGGCAACTGTACCATAACTTCCTGTTGACAATTCAGATTTATTCACATGCTGAATGTCTTTACTAAGCATAACAATTTACCTAGAAAGTATCCTGAAATATCTTATATTAATTGTAAGTAGTTGATTATTTTTCTAACAAGGATTTCTCAACATTTTCAGTAAGATATTAAATATTTTTTCTGATATTGTATTTACAACATGTTTCATATTGACACATGAATATTTTGTTTCACTCTTCATTACTATATGAACTTGCAAATATTATGAAAACCTTTTTATAGCTTTTTTAACTGATACTCAGTGACTATCAAGAATATCAGCACTAGTAAGTTCAAGCTCCTGTTGAACTTCATTTCATAAGACACATACATACAGTAAGAAATGTATACAAACAAGCCTTTTGTTTGCAGCTAGCATTAAATTTTGAGGACAGTAAACTCTGTTATCACATCTGATTTTTAATGGTTACTATACATTTTTCTTTCCTATTCACTTTTTTCCTGTTTTTTTTTTCTTTTAAATTTCCAAACTACCAGAGGATAATTTCCTTAAGAACGTTGTCTCAGGTATGGTCAGAATATTAATTAAGCCTATCAATTCCTGTTGAGTAGTAACAATGTCATG
Source organism: Peromyscus aztecus (assembly GCA_902168405.1). Classification (NCBI taxonomy): domain Eukaryota; kingdom Metazoa; phylum Chordata; class Mammalia; order Rodentia; family Cricetidae; genus Peromyscus; species Peromyscus aztecus. The sequence continues at coordinate 43,067 of CABHPQ010150878.1, read as the reverse complement.
AGCTGAATGGAGGCTATGACCTGTGAAAGATCTATTCATGTGCTTCAGTCTGCTCAGACACTTTTCTAACAAGTGAGCATAAACCTTTTTCACAGTCACATTAAATGTTTCAACTGTGGATTTCGTGTTTGGTTCTTGCTTCCTTAACCATACTGCTTTTCTTCCTCCGTGGGGGAAGACTTTGTTGCATGGCATATTTAAATGCTTCCACCTTTATGACTATTTTGCTGTGGCTCCTGTGGGACTTCTTACTGTATTTGCCTGTAAGTGGAGGATTTTTATAAAAGAATTAAGTTTACTCAGATTAAATCTTCTGGGGTATACAAGTAATTTTTAAACAAATAATAATAACTTAAAAACATTGACTCAGACTGGAATAAAGATATATGGTTCTCATTTAAATTTAGTCATTAATTGGTATATAGTTTTCCCAGTTGTGTGTGTGTTTTTAAATCGTCTTTAGGGGAAAAAAAAACCAAAAAAACATTGAGCTTGTCAGTTCTCTTAATGTATTACTCCTGACTCCATGCAACACATTGCTGCACTAGAAGTTATCTTAATTTAGGTAGTAGAACTAATACAAGACTTAACAGTATGGAAATTATTAAAGTCTGGATGACAAACCCCTTTTTCAAAATCCTGTTATGGCTAAGAGATCCATGGTTAGCCAACCTCTGATACTTTAATTTAAAAGTTATTCTTACATTTACTAGAGTCAATTAACTATTATTTTGTATAATGGAATGGTTAAGGTATTACCTAGCCTCAAAATCATCCATACATTGATTAAAATTACTACTTGTCTTTGAATACTTGGAAAAGAGAGATTAAAAAAAAACACATATGTAGCATCTCTTAGTATATGTAAAAACATACAGATGCAGACAGGCAATTTTCTGTATGTGAATTTACAGCCTCAGAGACAAAAGCAAAGACATTTACATTCTTTTTCAAGAAATTTATAATTGAATAGATTTGGCAATTGTATATGTATATGATATTATTCAAAAGGAACACAAAAGATGGTACCTAAAATCTAAAATCTGTCATTAAATGTTTTACTGTGATGGCTCCATGTCTCTAGAATTTTAAATAAAGTCATATTTTATTTTCAGTATGTTCTGTTTATTCTCTTTTAAAATATGGCCAATCTGTTAAAGTGTGTCATGAAATGAAATGGATCTGGGAAGATTGAAAAGAAACATAAAGGAATATAGAAAATATTGAAAAAATGTAGTCCAAAGTTACAGTTTTTCAAAAGTTGTCCAAACTCAGCCAGTTTTAGTCAAACATATGTACAATAATTTTGGCTGCAAAATACACACTGCTAAAACAAAAACATTGTGTTATTAGAGTTGGGTATAAAGATTTGTTCTACTAAAAGATCCAACTTCATTGACATATAATTGACTAAGGAAGAATGAATAAATAGCCATTACTGAAGAAAGAAACTGAACTGAAGATGAATTCTATACACAGTGATGCTGGCTTGCTTACATATTCTTTTATGCACATAAAGGAGGAAATTATTTTAAAATATGTTTTTCCGCCTTGGTCAGAGTAATTTTGCATCCTTATAAACTTTGGAAAACTTTGATTGAAAAGTGGTTCTGTTAATAAAGACAACGTGGTACATTTACACAACAGAGTATTACCCAGCTGTTAAAAAAATAACATCATGAAATTTGCAGACAAATGGGTGGAACTAGAAAAAAAAATCATGCTGAGTGAGATACCTCAGACTCAGAAAGACAAATAGGGTATATACTCACTTATAAGTGGACAGTGGCTCTAAAGTAAAGGATAATCATGCTACAACCCACAGACCCAGAGAGCCTGGATAAGGAGGGCTGAAGGGAAGATTCATGGATATCTGTGGGAAGGAAAAACAGCATAGACTTCATGGGTGGACTGGGGACAGGTAGACATGAGAACAGGGAAGATTAGGTGGGGAGGTGGAAGGAGAGAGTACTGGGAGAGATGATTGGAATTGGGCTGTTTTGGGGGTGAGGTGTAAAAGTACAATGGAAACTCTCAGAAATCTACGAGGGTGACCCTAGTACTCATAGTAATGGGTCATAGTACCCATTACTCATAGTAATGGGGACTCAGAGCCTGAACTGGTCATCTTCTGTAACCAGAAGATGGTTTGTAGCAGGAATCTTGAAAGGTCTTATTAATTAAATCAAACCTGAGGCTAGATATTGGGGTGAATGCTGGAAGATCAGAGAAGCAGAACATGCCACAGCCACCTCACCTGGCCGGTTTCTCAGCTGATCCTGTTTCCTCAGACTGGAAGCTTCTCAGTCCTCATCCAGAATGAGTCTCAGCTGAACTTCTGCTAGAAGCCTGAAAGCTTAACAAGCCAAATGCTTCTAGTTTCTGGTCTTCACACCTTATATATCTTTCTGCCTTCTACCATCACTCCCTGAGGTTAAAGGCTCACTTCTTGGGATTAAAGGCATGAGTCACCATGCCTGGCTGTTTCCAATGTGGCCTTGAACTCACAGAGATCCAAAGGGATTTCTACCTCTGGAATGCTAGGATTAAAGGTGTGAGTGCCACCATTTTCTAGCCTTTGTATCTAGTGGCTGTTCTGTCTCTGAGCCCAGATAAGTTTATTAGGGTACACAATATTTTGAGAAAACAATACCACCACAATGTTTACAAAAAAAAAGTCAAAGAAATGATTCCTAACGATAATCTGCTATACTTCTAGACCAGAGCTTTGCCCAATCATCATCAGAGAGGCTTCATCCAGCTACCGATGGGACCAGATGCAGAGACCCCACAGCCAAATATTAGGCTGAGCTCAGGGCATCCTCAGAAGAGGGGGAAGGGTTATAGGAGCTAGAGGAATCAAGAATATCACAGGAAAATGTCCCACAGAATCAACTAAGCAGGTTTTATAGGGACTCACAGAGACTGAAGTAACAATCAGGGAGCCTGTGGGTCTGACCTAGGTCCTCTGCACATATGTTATTGTTGTATAGCTTAGTGTTCTTGTGAGACACCTAACAGTGGGAGTGGGGACTGTCTCTGACTCTTTTGCCTGCTTTTGGGAGGTGTCTAGTCTTATTATAACTTGATAGGGCATGCTCAGTTGATATCTCTGAGAGGCCTGTCCTTTTCTGAAGAGAAAGGAGGAGGAGTGGATCTGGGTTAGAGGGGAGGATGGGAAAGGGGCTGGGAGGAGAAGAAGGAAGGGAAACTTTTTTTTTAAAGTGGTTCTGTTAATACTTAGTGTAAAAGCAATTTATCTTACCATACGTGAGGTTGTACAGAGAGAGAATGAAAATCTATGCCTTAAGGGGTAGCAGTGAAGGGAAGGATAGAAGCAACTTAAAATAATGGCACAGTAAAATAAAAGACTCAGGAAAGTGAAATACTAAATTCCCATGCAATTAGCTTTATATAATATGGGTACATTGCAACATCACTATTTTCTGAATATAAATATAAATTTCACTGACATAGAACTGCCTACTGAACAATTTTATAAATGCATCCTAAGAAACATGAAATAGAGTGAATCTGTACCCATCACTGGAGGAAGAAAGAAAGCTGATAATAGAGGCATGTTTCACTTAACAGGGTGTAATCAGGATATAGTTGAAAACTGCAGTGATCATAAAATACTCTACCATACCAAATGTTTGAGTATGTTTAGAAGGTGACTTCCAGGGCTGTCTTAGCATGTGAAGTCCTTATTCTTCATCTCACCTGGAAGCTGCACTCTTTCCACAGCCAGCCCAAATATTTCTGTACTTACTCCATCTCTTTAGAACTCACTAACCACACTGACTTTCATGCCTTACCTGACCAGGACTAGGTCCCCCATGCCATTGAACCAGGCTGACCAGGACCCCTCTTGGCTCTCTTTCAAATTCATGGCCTCTTTACTCACTAATTGTTGTTACATACACACACACACACACACACACACACACACACACACACACACACACACGTATATGTATTATATACATATATACCTAAATGAAACCTGCTTAGTATGTATAAAGTTACTTATCTATATATTTTTCAGGGCTGAATATTTTTTATGGATAGCCCGTTGGTGTTTTCCTCCCTGTAGAAGACTATTCTCTCACTCTTGGCATTTCTTCGTTGCCTATAATTCTCTGTGTAAGGCTGAGGCCTCGCAGACTTTCCTCTGCCCATTTTGGGCAGAGGAATATCTATTGTTGTTGTTTATGTTTAGACAGTCATGTTGGTGAGACTTTATGGGTGTAGCATCTGGCATTACTGGGAGGAGACACAGCCTCAAAACAAACCCACTGATCATCTGGCTCTGACAATCATTTTAAAATATTGACCATTATAGCTATCATGTATTACTTATTAAATGTTTTAGAATACCTTATAGTTTTGTACAATCTTCTGTTAGATAATAAAGGCATGTCTCCAAATTGAGACAGTATAAAAATATAGGAAATGACTGTTTTGTTTCCTTATTCATGTGTACAAGTGTTACTTTGTGGAAATCTTGAAGAGAAACTTTTGGATTGCAGGCACACAATGCAAGTTCTTTATTTAAAAAAATTAGGCATGCAAATGACATGTTAAAATAGTTGCTCTGTTTTATATGTTCAGCAATGTGGGAATGCCTCCATCTTAGCAAACATTCAATTTTATAAAGTATTAAAAGTGAATCTGGGGGAGGGGAGATTTGGGTGGGAACTGGGAGCAGTGGAAGGAGGGGAAACTGCAGTTAGGATGTATTGTATGAGAGAAGAATAAATAAAAATAAAAAATATGTCCCATAACATAAAAACAAAGAAAAACGTTAAAAATCAGATGATGGTGAAAATTTTATTTTATTTTGATGTGTATGCCTCTAGTTAATAAGATGTAGTTTTTAAGAAATATATATTATAAATGCTTTTTCTCATATAAAGCTATCTGAGAACACTCTTTATTCAACTTTTCTATTAGGATAAGTCCTCTTTATTTGTAGGAGTTCTTTTTATACATGACTGGAAAAATGGATACATAACTGTTTCTCCTCACCCATTTTTGTCTAACTCCATGTTATGTTTTGTTCTGAATCTTGAAAGATATTAGATCTTTGTTATGATTAAATTTACTAATTTTAAATATTTTTATTAGTTCTTTGAGAGTTTCTTGCAACATGTTGGTATCATATTCTCTTTCCCTCCCCCCAACTATTCCCTGATCTATCTCACCTTCCCTAACCATGTGTCAAAACAAAATAAAGCAAAACAAAACAAACAAAACAACACATCAAGACTAATTTGCTGCCCAAATATTCTTGGATATATTGTCTTCCACTAGAACATGGTCATTTATCAAGAGCTACTTTCTTAAAGAAAACCATCTCTCCCTCTCCCAGGAGTTAACAACTGACAATATCACCATGACTTGGGGTGGAGTTGAATGCCTAACTGCTATTTCCAGGCTGGGACTTGGTCTGGATTGGGTTTATCAGGTGGTTCTAGCTGCAGATCTGTCCAGTGGCTCTTGTTGCAAATGAGTGAGTTGTTTCATGATGCGTTTTGCCATGAGGGTCTTGCTGCGGGTCTGCCATATGGTTCTAGGCATGGGTCTACGTGGTAGTTCTTGCTGAGGATATATCATGTTCTTCCTTCTGCAGTTCCGTTGGGTGGTTCTAGATGGATGTCTTCCAGATAGTCCCTGACGGGGTTCAGACAGGTTGTATTTCCCGGGGATCAGTCTTGTGGTTCTTGTGGGGATCTGCCATACTGTTCTTTCAGGTTTTGTTGCTTGCTTTTTGCTGATGGTCCATTAGATGATTGCTTCTATTGATTTACCATGTGGTCCTTTCTGTGGGTCCCTCCTGTACTTCTTCCTGGAGTTTTTCCATGTTACTTTGTCTGGGAAGCTACCACATAGTGACAGTCTTATAGCTCTTCTAAATTGAATAATTCAAATGCTAAACTGGGCTGCAATATCTGAGTTTCATGGCTTCTTCTCTCAGTTTTTGGTGATACAGCTAAGAATGCTGAAATATTATAAGCCAAGATGGTCATCTTTACCTCTCCATGCAGTTATATTTCAGGTGGCCAGCTTAGACTTGTAGTATGATGGTCCCAGGATTTTCAGTCTTCTTGTGTAAGGGCTGACTTACAAAGATTTCTTCTTCTAATACAGCAAGAAGGATGTTGATAGGCTTCTTATGACTTAGCTCTGAATGTCACCCCAAGTCAATTCTACTGTATTCTAGTCATTATATCTCCTATATTCAACAATGGGATGGAGATATACAAAGATCCTGATGCTGAGAGGCACAGTTTGCTGTGGTCACTTTTTTTTTAAAGAAATTCATTTATTATGTATAATGTTCTATCTATAGATATGGTGTCAGATCTTATTACAGATAGCTATGAGCTACGATGTGGTTGCTGGGAATTGAACTCAGTACCTCTAGAAGAACAGCCAGTGCTCTTAAGCTCTAAGCTGTTTCTCCAGTCCTGCTGTGGTCATCTTTAAAGAAGTTTTGCATCTTTGCCACCCTCTGAAATGGAGAAAACTGCACCAAGTTTCTATTAAACAAGGTAGGTCTTATGTAGCTAGAGTTTTCCTGCCTGGCCCACAGTCAGGACAAATCTCTGTCACCCGCCAGTCCCATAGCTGCTCAGACCCAACCAAGTAAACACAGAGACTTACAACGCTTACAAACTGTATGGCCATGCCAGGCTTCTTGCTAACTGTTCTTATATCTTAAATTAATCCATTTCTATAAATCTATACCTTGTCACGTGGCTTGTGGCTTACAGGCATCTTCACATGCTGCTTGTCATGGCGGCAGCTGGCAGTGTCTCCCTCCGCCTTCCTGTTCTCTCCATTCTCCTCTCTGTTAGTCCTGCCTATACTTCCTGCCTGGCCACTGGCCAATCAGTGTTTTATTTATTGACCAATCAGAGCAATTTGACATACAGACCATCGCACAGCAGTCTTACATCTTTAAGACAAGATAGGTCTTGTCTAGTTCCCTAATTCTTTAAATTTTGAAAACCTACTTTTACCAACATGCTTTATTGTATAACACAAAAGTAACTTTCATCCTAGGCACAGATGTGGGCAGGACATAGATCTGCTCTATTTGACTTCATCTACAGTTTGCATTTTGCCCTCCAGGTTAAATATATTTGTTTCTGGAAGGATTCATGGTATTTTTAGTTCAAATATCATTACTAATGCAAGGTATCTGGACATACACTTACTTCCCACCTAGATTTGCCAGCATCTAAGTGTTAAGGGCACACCAATTGATAAGACATTGTTCCATCTTCAGAGAATCTAGGATGAGGGTAGGCAGAGGAAGCAACTTTCATATTTCAGGTTTTCCTGTCTTATAGCCTCATATTGTTATCTAAATATCTTTTTATTAGACCCTCAAATTTTATCTCAAATCTCTGTCATGGCGAAATGAAACTATTTTTCAGGTTCTAAGAATAGTTTAGCAAACAAAACAGTACCAATGATAAATGTGAACTCTTATATGATTTCAGCTGGGATTTATTAACAGAAGATATATTTCTTCTTCTGGGTCATGAAGAACATTTTTTTTTCATTATCTGTATCCTCCAAGGAAGGTTATAGTGAAATAGACAAAATGTCAGAAATAATTAAGAAATATGTGGGGGATCTACCAACCAAAAATTACATCCTTTGGTGATGTCTAGTTTCATCTTCTTGGTCCCTTGACATATATAAATACCAACATATCACATCTTTCAGATGATTCTGTGTAAGGTCAAAGCTGATGAGCACATGGTACAGTAAAAACAGAAGACAAGAAAGACTTTCTCTGAGATACTAGAGGTTGTGAGTTCTAGTCAGTCAATTTACGTTACACACTTGATACAGCCTCTAGAATCCTCCTAAATCTGTAGTCATTATTATACATTTCAAACATACTTCTATGTTATCATTTTACAATTCTATCATTTGAACTATAAAATTGCTTTTTAAGACATTTCTCTTTATCCCTTACTTATTAGATTGACAAAGTAGTAAAATCAACACAGGCAAAATGCAGCCCCCTGAGTCACAATCCCTGGATCCCTGTGAGAGCCTGGTGTGGATTTTTACCTCAGCTGACTTCTTTATTCCAATGGTACACACTTACAAGATTTTTCTCATTGGCTGTAATAAATAGATATAAATCATTTGTTATTACTCAGCTTCTGAACAAGTAGATAAGAAATCCAACACAGAAATCTTCCTATCTAACATTTTAAATTACTCATTAGCAGTGGTAATTATAAAAAATCAATACAATCTTTTAAATGTACCCATGTTAAGCAACTTTAAATATTTTATTTAAGTAATTGATTGTTCTGAAGATAATTGGAATTCTCATTATTTCTATAATACAAATATGAAAACGAGGTCCAAAGAGGACAAAAATTCTTATTAGGTTTATTCCATCAGGAAGGGGAAACCCTGAGTTTACACCCCTGCTGGTAGAGGTCCTCCTTGAGAGGCTAGGAAGGATTGACACTTCTTTCTCTTTTGATTTTCTTACTTCTTTTAGCTTTTGCTGCTTGATAAATTGAATAGCACAGAAGCTACTAACTTCAGGCTCCTGAACATTCCAATCATGTTAAGCTCTTATCTGAACCATTAACAAATTCCATAGATGGAATAAAAATAATAAAAGCACTCGATTCTCTGTAACTCATACCAAAGTGCCAGTATTTATTCACAAATATATTGATTCTCTGTAACTCATATCAAAGTGTCAGTATTTATTCACAAATACATTTATTTTATATATTCTATATGTTGGTTATTTATATATTGAAAAAATAGTCATAGAATAAGAAAGTAAAAAAAAAATACCTCCGTATGCCTACAAAAAATATTTTGGAAACAGAACTAAGAACATTTGTAACTTTCAAATGCATTTTGATGTAACCTAGACCACATGAAGGGCTTGGTGTGTTCAGCTTCAACACTCTAGAAAGTGTTTATTTGTTTACTTATTTATTTTACATCCTGGCCTCAGTTTCCTCTCCCTCCTCTCCTCCAATTTCCTCCCTCCAAACCCTCCTGTGTTTCTATCCCCTAATCCACTTTGACCCCATTTCTATTTAAGAAAGGGAATGTCTCCCATGAGCGTAGCTGAAAGTTTTCCTCTGTTCACCTGGCACCAAGGTCCCACAGCCACTTATAAAATTCCTGTGTCCTGCTTGGTCCTGCAACCACTCAGACCCAAATAAACACACAGAGGTTTATATTATTTACAAATGATATGGCCTAATGGATCAGGCTTCTCGCTAGCTAGCTCTTATATCTTAAATTAACCCATTTCTGTAAATCTATACTTTGTCACAGGGTTCATGGCTTACCAGTACCTTTACATCTTGCTTCTCCTGGCTGCCGCTAGCAGCTTCTCCTCTGCTCTTTCTCCTTCCTCTCTCTCTAGTTGAACTGTCCCGCCTAACCTTTTTCTGCCTCACCATTGGTCAAACAGCTTTATTTATCAACCAATCAGAGCAACACATTCACAGCATACAGTACGACATCACCCATCACATGAATATCAACAAAACATGGCATATCAAGTTGCAACAAGGCTAAGCACCTCTACATATATTAAGTCTGAGTAAGGCCACCAAATATGATGAATAGGGCCCCAAAAGCCAGTAAAAGAGTTGGAGACAGCCCCTGTTCTCCTACAAGAGGACCAAGCTACACAGCTGTTATATATATATATATATATATATATATATATATATATATATATATATGCATGCAGAGGGCCTAGGTCAGTCCCATGAAGTCTCTCTTGTTGATTCAGACTCTGTGAGCCTCTATGAGCATAGGTTAGTTGATTCTGTGAGTTTTCTTGTGGTGTCCTTTATCACTCTGGCTCCAATAATCCTTTCTCCCCTTCTTCTGCATGATTCCCTTAACTCTACCTAATGTTTGATTGTGGCTCTGCAGCTGTTTCCATCAGTTGCTGGATGAAGTCTCTCTGGCGACAATTAGGCTAGACACCAATTCTTCTGTTCTTTACTTTTTAATTTTAATTAAAATATAGTTATATTATTTACCCCTTCCCTTTCTTCCCTCCAACCACTCTCATGCCCCCCCCCAATTCATGCCCTGCTCTTCTTTGATAATTTTTGCCAAAAATATATAAATATAATCTACTGAGTCTGTTTAGTGACACTTATGTGCATATGATTTCAGAGCTGGTTTTTTGTTGTTAAATAATCAATTAGAGGGCTTATCCCTGGGAAATACTAATTCTACCTATCTCAGTAGTCATTAGTAGCCTGTAATTCTTCATCTGAGAGTGTACCTGTGATTTCTCTCTTCCACATTAACATATCTGTTGGTACTGTCATTGTTTAGGTCAAGCTTAAGCAGCCATACTGTTGAATATTATGGGTTTAGCTTCCCTGTTATTTCTAGGACACACCATCTCACAGCAGACTTCCTGGTCCTCTGAATCTTACAGTCTTAATGATGTCCTGAGCCTGAGGTGCAGGAGTTGTACTGTGGACATATCCTTTGGGTCTTGGCATCCAGTGATCAGTTTCTCTCTGTATTAGGACATGTGGTTTTCTGTAATGTCCATGTCTGCTGCAAAAAGGAGATTCTTTGATGATGGAGGAAACCTACATTGTCTGTGGTTGTAAAGATAAGAGAATGCCACTGCCTCATGCTGGTTAAGTAAAGTAGCAGCAGTATGTTCTCCTCTAAGATCATGACCTCACTAGTCATGGGTAGTTATAGTCTTTGATTGGGAATATCCATTGGATTCCCCTGCCAAACAACTTGAAAGATTTCTTATTTTGGGTACTTAAGGTTTTGTTAGCCTATGGCTTTTGTGGGGTTCATAGTCAGTCCAAGTGACATAACCTCATATGCCTCTGTGTGTGTGTGGGGGGGTAATTTTAGATAAATATGATTCCTTAAGGCTTTTAAAAACAGCAATATATATTTTTAAGATTTATTTTTACTATTTTTATTTATATGTGTCTGTGTAACTTAGACCTGCGTCTATGTCATGTGCTTGTAGTGCCTGTATAGGCCAGAGGAGGGTGAAAGAGTCTCTGAAACTGTAGAAGCAGGCAGATATGAGCTGTTCAACATGGGTGCTGAGAACCAAACTCAGGTCCTCTCAAAGAGCAGCAAGTCCCCTTAATCAATGAGCCATCTTTCTAGCCTCAAGTTTCTAGAATTTAGATTTTCATTTGGTGACCACGCATTACAAAAATTATTTGGAACATTTTAAATTAATGCCCTCTTAAGAGAGACTTTGGAAAACTCAAAAGTTCATTAATTAAAAAAAAAACAAGCAAAAAAAAGAGTGTGGTGACATTCAATTTTATTTCCACATATGGGGAGGCAAACAGCTAGCCTTGTCTCATAGACCAGCCCTATGTCCCTGTGAAAAATCTTGTCTGTAAAAGAAATAGTAGTTGTTAAGAGGGGAGAGATGAAGTTCTTAAGAGGCAAGAGCTGTTTACCTCTGGCTTTGCACATATATGTACACACACCTGTATGTATATGTACCTGCACCTGCACACACATGAATATATACATATACAAATAAATGGGTAAATAAATAAGGAAAATGAAAGAATCAAACAAAGAAACACATAAAGTTAAGTTTATATAATTAGCTTAAAATCAATTTGTATGTCCAGTAAATTATAAAAATATCTTAAAACTCATTATCAAACAAATGAATATAAGATGCTTTTATGAGATTAATATGCAGTACACATTGATAAGTCCCAATGTTAGGTAGAGGTTGAAGACATTGGAGCATTCTTACTTGGTAGAAAGAAATACAACAGGCTAAAAATTTCCCAGAATCTAGGAATCTCCAGAAGCTAGAGAAAAGTGGTTATTCATAGTTATGGCCTCAAAATATTTAATTCTAGGAGTAAGACAAAACTACCAAATATCACATTGGTTGATCTAAAACTCTACTTAAGAGAACATATTCTAAAGAAATAAATGTAGACCCAGGAAAAAGATTTGTATGCAAGGGTTTTTAACAATAGTTTAAATTAAAATTTATAAAGCCATAGAATTTAATAATAGTAGTGCAATTCACATATAATCCTGATATAATATCAGGCTGCTGTGAAAGATTGCTACCTTGATAGTATATGCTATTAAGCAACAGATTTCTGAAGGTCAAAAAGAAAAAAAAAAAAGACGAATCTCACTAACAAATATACAGGAAAGAACAAAATGAAGTAAAATAGTTATTGTTGTTACATATTAGACCATATTTTTAACTTTGCTAAATTCTCTTAATTTTTTTAACAAGGAATTTATATTACCTTGTAAATCATGAAAAAGGAATGGAATAAAATACAGAAGATAAAATTTTTACATTTTCCATTGAACATTGATTTATAGATTAAATTGTTATTTAAGTGCACTGAAAGTAACTCAACTGTGATAATTGAGTCTTGTCACAGGACCCCAAAGCCTCAAGTAAAATTACAATATGAGGGACTCAACTTTTGAATAAGAAGTAAAAGGGGCATTTAGCTGATGAATATCCACTGGCAACAAGAAACCTGACTTTTAGTATCAAAATATATCTGAAAACGATGGAACTAAAAGGTTACCTGAGTAGAAGTCAGAGTTTGAAAGCATTAATTTTGTTCTTGTTGCCAAGACAACCGTTTCTTTTCATGATAGACCCAGAGAGTGGTTCAAGGGGAAACTGCTTTTTGGATATCTGGACTCTCTTTCCACCTTCATCCACCTCTAGACTCCTGTCAACAGAGAAGAAGACAGAGGAAAAGTAAAATAGTGATTAGTGCTGTGTATTTAAGTGTAATCTTAGCAAATTATGATCTTGCAGAATATTTCCATCTGCTACCAAGCTAATACCAATAAGAATTATTGAATGATATATAATAGAATTTTTAAATGTCCAATATATTTATGGATATATTGTATTAATTTCTCCATGCATTTTAAATTAAATTACTACCTTAAGGTCTTTTGTCTCTAATGAACCTTCTGAGAAGGTTAGCTGCTCTGTTATATACCACTTGTCACTGGAGATAATTCTCATCTTACCTTAGGCATCAAATTGTTATCTCTTATCTATCTCTCTTCAGCCCAGAACTTGTATTTTTCCTTATACTCACAAAGGCTCAGAAGGACACAGATCAAAAGAAAACTTTTCATTAAGGTCAGCTTAAAGGTCTTGTAATAATAAGGAAGAAGTTCAGCACAGAACATTGGAACGCACTAACAATTGTGCATAGGTTCAAAAGTCCGAGGACTTTCATTGGTGCGGTCGCTCATTCCAAGGAGCCAGAGGCAGCAGATGTCAACTACCAAAAGAAAATGTTCTACTTTGCCAGTTGAAAGGTCAGCAGGCCTCCAAGACTGCTAACACCACTAGGACTCCAGGCACCATTGTGCATCACTCTGGGTCTAATAATTCCTGCTCCTAAAAGGGTGATGATTTCCCCTACCCTTCACTTCCTTGTCTGTTGACCTTGAGTGTGGATTTGCACCTCCACCATCTGGCCTATTAACACTTCCAGAATGAGAAACAGATAAGTTTCCCAGTCAGCTCTCTCTCCATAGTGGCTCAGCGTTTTTAATGCTTTCAAGTTTGTTGTTTGTCTCTCTTAGCTCAGGGTAAAATAGCTTTCACATCATATTATCCTAAAAGTATCTTGATTGTCTATGAACCTCACTGACTTTTAGTCCATTGGAGAGAATTATCATCCACCTATTTCCTTGGTGGGATGGTCCTTCCTGACACTGCATCCTTATAGAGCTTACATGCACCAAGTCAATAGTTTTCTAGCAACCACGTTGTTTAACAAGAATCAGCTGTGAAGCATACTTAGCAACTTTATTCTTCCGTGACAGTATCATAAAACTTTGAGATGTTAGTAATGAATTTCTTGGTCACCCTTATTTTTTGTATTTACTTATTTTTTGTTTATTGAAAATAATTTTTTTCATATAATGTATCCTGGCTATGGTTTTGCCTCTCCCAGTTCCTATCAGATCCACTTCCCCCCTCTCTGCAATGGGACCCCATCTGGAGCGCACACATGAAGGCCCTGTGCTTGTTGCCACAGTATCTATGAGTTCATATGTATATCTGCTGTATTTAGAAGGCTTTGTTTCCTTGGTGTCCCTTATCCCCTCTGGCTCTTACAATCTTTCTGCTTCCTTTCCTATAGGATTCCTTAAGCCTTGAGGGCAGATTTTGTGGAGATATCCCTTTTAGGGCTGAGTATTCCAACATCTTTCACTCTCTGCATAATGTCTGGATGTGGGTCTCTGTATTTGTTCCCATCTTCTCCATGAGGAAGCTTTTATGACAATGGCTGACAAGACAGTGAGGTAAAAGTATAGCAGAACGTGTTTTTGAGTCATTTTGTTATTATATTCCTTTAGCAGAACTGTAGTATTTGGTTTTACCCTAGGTCTGTGACTTGTCTGATCTTTGGTCTTGGCTACCCAAGCAATGTGAAGGGTGAGTTCCATCTCATGAGGAGGACTTTAAATCCAACCAGATACTGGTTGATTAGAACTACAAGCTTTGTGCCATTATTGCTCTAGCATTATCTTGCAGGTAAATTATCACTGTAGACGAAAGGATTTGTATCTGGGTTGGTGTTTACCTTTCTCCTTTGGTAGAATGAAGAGTAGCTTCCAGTACCAGGAACACTAGTCCATAGAAATGAAGACTTTAGGTAAGTACTAGCTTGTTTCTTTTTGTTCAATGAATTGTATAGTGTTGTCTTTAGGAATACGGCCTTACTGTCAGTTTGTGGAAAGCAACCAATAGCCTTGGCAATGGCCTGGTTGTTTGGGAAGTTTCCCTGGCCAACAACTTGATTAGATATAACGCATTCCTGGTACTAGAAGCTTAATTTGGTAAGAAGAGATGTCTAGTTGGGGCCTCATCTCCCCTCTTATTTGGCAATTTCATTTAGATAGCCTTAATATATGGATATGTGTTTTGTGGATTTTGACCCTTCTGACCAGCTTGAGAATGATGGGCTTATCTGGCTTACAAGCTGTAGTCCTTCACTGAGGGAAGCCAACTGGGGAACCTGGAGCTAGGAACTGAAGCGGAGATCATAGAGGAACACTACTTACTATTTTGGTCCTCATGACTTGCTCTGCCTGCCTGCTTTTTTATCCAACCCAGGACTATCTGTCCTGAAGTGTCATCACCCACAGTGATCTGAAACCCTCCCAAATCAACCACTAATGAAGAAAATACCCCCACAGACGTGCTTCCTCGGAAATCTGAAGGAGGAATTTTTTCAATTGAGGTCCCTCTTTGCAGATGTGTCAAGTTGACAAAAAACTAACCAGGGCAGGTATATTTTCAAAGGAATTCAGTACATTCAAAGGGAATCTGTATTCCCATTTAGCAGGAGTCTTAAAAGCTCTTACTAATAAAATCAAACCTGCAGCCAGTTATTGGGGTGAAGCTGGAAGATCAGAGAGACAGAACAAGCCACAGCTAACCTCACCTGGCCAGCGTCTCAGCTGATCTTGCTTTCTTAGACTGAAAGCCTCTGTGTCCTCATATCCAAATGGCTCTCAGCTGAACTGTGTTGCTCAAAACCTAAAAGCTTAACCAGCCAAATGCTTAACCAGCCAAATACTTCTAGTTTCTGGTCTTCACACTTTATATATCTTTCTGTTTTTGCCATCACTCCCTGGGATTAAAGGCTCGCTTTCTGGGATTAAAGGCGTGAGTCACCATGCCTGGCTGTATCCTTGAACAGATGGATTTCTGCCTCTGGAATGCTAGGATTAAAGGCGTGTGCTACCACTGCCTATCCTCATGTTTAATATTGTGGCTGTTCTGTCTCTGACCCCAGATAAGTTTATTAGGGTGCACAATATTTTGGGGAACACAATACCACCACATTCCCACACTATTATAGTCAAGTAACAGTAAGGATCTCTTTCCAACAACTGATGAATTAACACAAAGGATGTGGTAACTTACAGAATGGGATACTCTTCATCTATAAAAGAGAATGGAATCTTGTTAATTACAAGACATAAATGGAAATGGCCAACACATTACTGAATGAGATAAGCCACAACACAGAGAGAAGTGCCACAGTATCTCCACTCACATGTGGAATAATGTTGCTTTTCTAGAAGTTGAGAGTGGAATCATGGTTATCTAACATCCAGCAAAGCAGTAAGAAGAAAAGAATGGGAAAAGTAGTCAATAGGCATTACGTTACAGATCACAATGAAACAAGTCACAACTAAATTTGGGTGTTTCTGGGTTATGTTTGCATTGCCTTGTACTTTAGTGAATGTGAAATAGCATGATATCTCCTTCAGATTGGTCAGTGATTTCTCTCCTGTCCCTTTCCCCTGCTTCATCTCTGGGGGTTAGAGGGTCACCTGGGAGTGTTCTGGCCAAATAAATCTGGTCCTATACTTTTTACGTCCACTTGATCTGGCTTACTACATCAGTGGAGAAACTTATTATTGGGCTACAGAAAGCCTATCAATCTGATTCTTCAGTGAGTTGTAACTTTATAGGATCTTGCCTTAATATTTATGGTGTTGGGTGGTAGTGCAGAAAGTTTCCGTTAAAAGGCAGCAACAAAGTTTATTGTGTTGTATTGCTTCCTTTTCTAGAATATTTCTGCATAGTATATGATGTCGTGTGATAGCATTTTACCCACAATACAACTTTTTTGGAAACCACAACCAATCATCTCAAATCCACACACTGTTTTTTTTTTGTTTGTTTGTTTGTTTGTTTTTTTTTTTACCAACTACATGTACACAATGTAACAATTCTCTGTAGTCATTTAAAGAATGTTAAAACATAGCTTCTTCACCAACAGAAGACGTTATCTTAAGAAAGGGCTCTCTAATGAGATCTACAAGAAAGATATTTTAAATTACTTATTTTATTTTTGAGAGTATAATATAATTACATTTTATCCTTCCCTTTCCTCCCTCCAAACACTCCCACATACCCCTTGTAAGGTAAAAGGACCAAGGAAATAACATTCTGTTGCTGACTTGACCCCCAAGACCAGGGTCAAGGAAAAACATCCTGCCCCTGACTTGACCATGAACAAGAACATGAAATCCCACCAATCCCAAGCTTGCCCCAGAATCAGGCCACAGAATCCCACCGATCCTGGAGCATGAAATGCCACCAATCCCTGAGCTTGCCCAAGAGTCAGCCCACAGAATCCCACCAATTCCTGAACTTGCTCCAGGATCAGGCCATAAACCCCCACCAATCCCAAGCAACCTAGAAACCCTCTATAAACCATGTATTCTGTTCACTTGATGCTGTTTCTAACCCTAGAGGAGGCAGCCACCTTCCTGGATTTTTCCCTCTTAATAAATCTGTTGAGTAAAGTTTGTTGTGAGGTGTGACACTTTCTCCAGAGGCGAGCAGAACTATAACACTTTGGCTGGGGAAACTTTCCCTCACTGGAACAAAATTGTTATACTTGCATTGGGGAAACCTTTCCCCAGAGCAGAGCTGTAACACTTCTGCTACTGGAGCCTAACTGCAAGGCTTACAGTGACTATGGTATTCCTTGGCTCCCGACTACCAGGATACCTGTCCATCTGAGCTACAATGCTCACACCCCTCCTTGTTCTCTTTCAAATTCATGACCTTATATATATATATGTGTGTGTGTGTGTGTGTGTCTTTTCATTATATATATACACACACATGTATGTATATGTAAGTATATACATATATACATATATACATATATATGCATATTTATGCATAAGTACAACCTTCTCAGTCTCTATAATGTTACTTTTTTGTATGTTTTCAGGGATGATCATTTGGTATTGGATAACCAATTGGTGTGCTCTTTCCTGAGGAAGACTATTTCTCCTGCTCTCAGCAATCCTTAGCCCCCTATAGTTCTTTGCGTATTATTGAAACCATGCGGGCTTTCCACTGTGGACATCAGCATATCTATTATTGTTCTTGTTCAGTTCATGTTTAGGCAGTCGTGTTGGTGAGACTCTGTGGTGTAGCTTCTGAGGTACTTAGGAGACACAATCACACAGCAAACTCTCTGTTCCTCTGGCTCTTACAATCTTTTCACTCCCTTTTCCAAAATGATCCCTGAGTCTTAGGTACTAGAGTTTTATTGCAGATGTATCCATTGGGATTTGTATCAACAACTCTGTATTTTACTGGTTGTGACTTCCTGCAATGGTCTCTATCTATTGCGAAGGAATATTGAGAGGTGAAGACTACACTTGCCTATCAATATAAGGACACCTATTTAGAAAGTTGTTAGGAATAATGTTGGTTTAATGAATTGATGGTAGTAGGTTCTCCTCCAAGATCCATAACTTCACTGGCTCTGATGTGGTTGTTTAGGTTTCCAGTACCAGATATGATTTCCTTCTTTTTGAGCAGGTCTTAAGTCCAATTAGAGAGCTATTTACTACCAGTTGGGTATGACTACTACTACTATACCCTTAGGGTTATTGTGCCATGTTGATCATGGTTGTGGTTCACAGATGTCATAGCTATATAGGACTGGCGTTTGCTTCCCTCCTTTGAAATTTCACATATTGCCTTCTGATACCATGAAAGCTAGTTCTCAGGGGAGGCTTTCAGGTCAGTTTCAGTTCAGGGAACTTGGACCCTACAACCAAAGTGCATGAAGTCTTTAAAAATAGAGGCTTACCTTCTACCTCTTGGGGCAATAACCAAGGGCAATAGCAATAGTCTGTAATGTTTGGGAGTCTTTTGGACAGATCTGACTCTAAAGGGGACTTCTCATGCCTTGTGTTGGGGTTTTTATTAGGTGATGTGTAAGTCTTGGGAGTGAGAGCCTTGTTAGCCCAGATGGGAAAATTTCATTTAAATTATGTCTGTTTATACACCTATTTGCATGTATTGTAGGTATTTTTAGGAAGATAGTTATGATTTTAGGAAGATAGTATGATTCCTTAAGACATTTTTAGGCATCATTACTGTTCTTTTACCCTCTTCCCTGTGGAAAGCTTTTTGTAAATGCCATCATAATTTAATTTTAATGCCTATCATAATGTTAGTAACAAAATAAATGAGGGATTGGCTAGAAGACTCAGCAGTTAAGAACACTCACTGCTCTTTCAGAGGTACTAAGTTTGGTTCCCAGGACCCACAGCCCTGTTCTGGGGAAATTTTCCTCTGCTGGCCCCCATGATTACCTTCATGCACATATGAATACACACAAGCACACTTACAAACATTTAAAAAAGTATTTTGAAGTATAAAAATGAAATAAAATTTAATTAAAAATTGTTAGAATTAATAGATGTAAAATGTATAATGTTTTAATATAAAAAATACAAGTAACACAGGTAGCAGGTAGAGATATATACAAATTCTAAACACCAGTTGGGCTAATTGATGATAATAGGATAGACTAAACTCAACTCCTGTTTATTACTTTCTTAACTTCCTACTATATAGGATGTTTCTGATAAGCATGTATTTGTAGCATGAATCTTAAATGGTCTTATTAATAAAAACAAACCTGGTGCCAGTTATTGGGTTAATGCTGGAAGATCAGAGAAGTAGAACAAGCCACAGCCACCTCACCTCGTCAATTCCTCAGCTGATCCTGTTTCCTTAGACTGGAAGCTTCTGTGTTCTCATGCGAATGGATCTCAGCTGAACTGCATCTCCAAAGCCTGAAAGCTTAACCAGGCTTTAGTTCCTCATCTCACGCCTTAAATACCTTTTTCTGCTTCTTGTCATCACTTCCTGGGATTAAAGGCTCTTGTTACCATGCCTAGCTGTTTCCAGTGTGGCTTTGAACTCACAGAGATCCAGAAGGATCTCTGCCTCTGGAATGCAAGGATTAAAGGCATGTATGCCACCATTTTTTGGCCTCTATATCTAGTGGCTCTTCTGTTCTCTGACCCCAGATAAGTTTATTAGGGTGTACAATATTTTGGGGAACACAATATCGCCACATGTATTTCTTAATTTTGCAATTATAATGATAGAAATTTTATTTAACAATTTGTATTATGATAATGTAAGGAATTCGTCAATCAAAAATAAAATTCATGATTCAAACACCAGAATTTGGAGCTAGAATGATACATAAATATATATAAATGATAATGAACTATGAATAAACTTAAATTCAAAACTGCTTGTTCTTCTCAATATGTATTTTTAAATTAATAGAGAATAAGAGATAAAAATATGACCAGAATATTTTTTTCATTGTACTGTCACAGGATCTACTAAAAGATTAAAACATAAATGATGTCAGAATACTTTGTGGAACATCACACACAGTGTTCACATGCTTGAAGATTGTGAAGTGCTGTGTGCATAACCTCATTTAGAGAAAAGTTGACCATTTACTATATAACATTATATAACAGCCTAAATTGAATTAATTTAAACAAAAATACCTATAAAATATGAAGTATTCTGACTTTTCAAATGTAGCCTTGCTGGGTTAGTATTGTATAAGATTCTGCCAAATTCAGCATCTCAAAACATGAATTTTAATTTTGCCTTCTAATTACATCTATGAAAAAGTGTTTTACCTTCTTACTTAATAGTTGCTTAATCTGAAGAACAGACAGCAAACCTAAGCAGAGATCTGAAAAGTTATACATTATGTAAAACTGAATGGTAAAACAGAAAACAAAAGAATAAATCTAAGAAAATTAAATGTGTGGAAGAACATTCTACTTCAGCCCTCCCAGGAGTCTGCTAATGCTGTAACAGATCATGATACTGAAAGTGCTGTGTATTTTGAAATGTCAAATGTTATCACTGTTTATTAATACCTATAATCCAGGTGGAGGCAGCCTCTATTGTAATTTGGTTTTTCTAAATTTGACTTAGAAGTTGAATAACTAAGTTTAGAGCACCGTGGATTTCATAAAATAAATCATTTCAAAAATAAATAAATCATTTCTGAGCTGTGGCTCCTGAGGCATGCCAATAAACAGTAGTCAATTTGAACCCTGCTTAATTGGCTTTCTTTTTTAGAGGTTTTTTTTTGTGGCTCACAATTTTATTTTGAGGTGACTGCACCTAGAATTCATAATATTTGATTACCTTTTTTGATAAAATATTTATGGCAGAGTTCTTAAAGCATTTCCACGCGGTGAGAATAGCACTGGTATAAAATAAACCCGTACCCAACCCTTGGAATTCAGTTCCCAAATGTTTTGTGCCAGCAGCAAATCTAAGCCTGCATTTTGTTCTGACGGTTTCCAAATTCTCTGCTGACAATCTACCATCTTAGTCACACACTGGACAGCAGTAGCTTGCATCTCACTGGAAAGGTACATTACCTACACTTTGGTACCCATTGAGTGTCGTTGAGAATGGCTTCATTGGACACCAAAGGAGAAAAACAGCCAACCTGCCTGATCCTGGTAAACCTTAAAAATGACAGTGGGAAAGACAGTAATTGATGTACTGAATGCCCCTCTTTTCTATTCAGTACATTTTGTAGAGTATCTCATTTTCTAAAGCACTTTGAGAGGTCATCTTTAATGAAATCAAAGCTTTTAAGGGGGAAAGGACCGATGCTATTGGAGCCTGATATTCTCCCTCCACCAGACGGGCATGGCGTTCGCTGCTTAAGTTAGCACAGCGTTAGCTGCAAGATGCATGAGTTCCAAAATGATTCTAAGTGTTCATTTAACATGAGGCTCCCTTTGAGAAAAAGCTGCCAGTGGCGCATAATTGTGCCAAATGTGCAGTAGTTTCATAATGTGGGGCTGTAATCCACGAGGAACTAAGTCCTGCTATTACTCTCTTCAGGGAGACTTCTAACATTCCACTCTTCTTATTGTGAATTGTAACCTGGAGTCGTTACAGCTTATTGGACATATCCTTAACAATTTGCGCATGTGTTGATGCTTTCATAATGTAAGTCAGAATAATGCATTTATCAATTGGGCAAGAGCCATGAAATGTAGCATCCAGAGCATAATTTCCTTACTTCTAATAAATTATTCTTCCCTTTTACCTATTATGACTGTGGCTAGAATAGAATTTAATCTTTAAAATGATATAATTATCACTTTCTGCAATAACTGAAATATTTCATGCCATGACAAAGTAGAGCCCGTTTTCATTTTGGGAAATGGGCTATTGCTTTATGACAACGTTGAGATGGTCAGTCCCATGCCTGCATATGGAGATTTCATTTCACTGTGCATAAGTCTGGGCGTGCGTGCATATATATTCCAGTGTTGACAAGCACTTGTCTAAAGAATAAGCCAGTGCCATTTTCCAAAGCACAAGCACATTCTGTAACTACTCAGGCAGGGAATGAAGAGAATCTTATCCAACTGAACCAGTCAGGGCCCTTAGAGGAAGCAGAATGCAATTTTCCAAATTGAAATCTAGCCAGTATGCTGAGGCTAGTGCCTCCATTCTTTCAGATAGCAGGTCTCTGGTTTATATCTTATCTGAAAATTGATTTCTGTAGTAAAAAGAATGCTTTGCATTCATAGATTATTAGGAAAACAGAGCTTGGGTTGCTATTTTTCGAGAAAGAAACGGATTATCTCCACAAAGAGTGGACAAGAACAATCAAGACTCATAAGTACAACTGGCTTGTACTTTTAAAGGAAAAATAACAAGCATATATCTATATGCAATATAGTTTTTCACATTTATATTTATTTTATTTAGTGTGTGTATATGCTCATGTACATGGCAAGCATTGTGTAGGAATCAGGGGACAACTTGCAGGAGTTGATCGCCATCTCCCACCATGTGGGTTCCAAGGATCAAATTCAGATCATGAATCTTGGCACCAAGTACCTCTATCCCATGAATCATCTTGCTGGCCCATATTGTCCAATGACCAATAAACACATTGCATCTGAATGCTAATGTTGTGTCATAAAAATTAACTTTGCTCTTTACTTAAGAGAAAAATAAATACGAAAAATCCTTCCATCCTGTAATCTTGTTATAAATTATATCATGTCATAACACATTTTAATTTTATGCTATTACTACAGATCCATATACGTAACAAGATTCAAACATCAATGAGTTTACTGTACAACCATTGTAGCAATTGAGGTTTAATATAATGATTGAGAATTATAAGTATTAATAAAATTAAGCTTTATATTAGGTGTTTAGTTATAGATTGAAGAAGATATTCAGAATATTCACTGGACAAGAATTCTCTGAATCTACTCAGTTATCAGCTAAGTATGAGGAAATGGTATTTTAGAATGTCTAATGGTACTCAGTTCTACAGATATTTCAAAAAGACCCAATAAATAAGTAAATAGATCTTTTAAAAAGAAAGAGTATTAAAACATTTAATAGCTTTATTTAATATGATAAGATGTGGTTCTTATCAACTAAGACAACATTAAAAGTCAATTCTTACAGCATAATTTAGTTTACCAGTGTAATAAATAGTTTTCAGTTTAAGTTTTACATTTATCTTCCAACTTGTGAGTTGAATTTATTTTTGCATTGTTCTTTATAATCATAGAATTAACCCCAATGTGACTTTTATATGTGCTGCACAAGCTTCTTTTTGTTTGGGTCAGCCAGTCAGTACATCATTCTCACGAGGTCAGGGTCATGCTCATTAGCGTTGCTCTGCTGAGGCCACTGATTATGCTCTCTGTCCTGATGACTGTGAGATGCCTGAGAGGAAGATCAGAAGGATTTGGAAACACTTATCAAAACAGAAAGTGCAAGAAGCTGGAGATATGGCTTAGCTCTTAGGAGCACCTGCTGCTCTTGCAATGAGTGGGTACACACGTGGCAGCTCACAACAGTCCTTAACTCCAGGTCCAGGGACTCACCATCTTTTCTGCTTCAGAGGGTACTAAGCATGCCTACAATGTACATAAATACATGCAGGAAAAATATCACATAAAGTAAAAACAGATCTTAAAAAGTGTTTTAAAAACAACTGTAAATGCCCAAGTGGATTATAGATCAAGGCTATCATTTTCTTGTACAAAGATACAAAGAACAGCCATTCTTTTTAATTTCTATATTCTTCTTAAATTTTTTCCATTGGGGGAAAAAAACAAACACCTATATCCTTCTTTGGGGGAAAAAAAAACCCTATATCAAAATGTAAAAAAAAAAAAAAAACCCAAAAAACCCAGTATATTTTAATTTAAAAAGTAATGTTCCTCCAAAAATTAAGAATTTCTAAAAACACTAAGTCACGAGGAAATGTGTTGATCAGGCCAAGCCAAAAGTTTTAAGTGAATATTCATTAGCAAGACAAAATTCTTCTTATACAATTGTATTGTTATGTTTGGTCCAATTTCCTAGAAATTTATACATCATATTGTAACTCCAAAAATGTTTCGTTGCATTGTATACCTGAAAGAAACAGTCTTCAAGGGCAGAACAGCATAGCAAAGACAGAAGAACAAGGGGCTGGACGAGAGGGAAAAAGGAAGAGAGTAAAGGCTGAGGGGTCAGATATGATGACCTGGATCTAGATTGTGAATGAGGCTGGCCAAAGAAGGTTCCAGAACTTTAATCACCAGAAATTTTAAACATCCTTTTTCCCCCCTTCAATGAATCTTTATTAATTCATCCAATATTGCCTCAATGACTGTATACTACTTTCTAATTTAAAGCATGGGTGAGTCTACACTTGCATAATAATGATTCGAAGCCATGTTAAATGTTTTCTTTTATAAATTGCCGTGATCATGGTATTTTATAGAAAAGTAACCAAGGCTGAAGTCGATACCAGGAAGTGGGCTATTGCTGTGACAGGCACGATCATGCTGGATTTTTTAGTTTTTGTTTTGTTTTGTTTGAGAAAAATCAGCTCTAGAAAACTTAAAGTTAGAGCCAAGGCTTGTGCAGAGAGAGATAAAAGAGACAAAAATAACTGGGCAGTGAAATACAGGGAAGGATGCCCTTAGGTCAAGACCCTACCCAACTCAGTTTCCAACCTTGAAAGAAAATGTCCTAGGGAATTTTCTGCTCCTAAAAACCAACAACAAAGCAAAGACTCTGCAAACATGTTCAAGGGGACCAGGCTCCGTGCCTACTAGGCAGGCAGACTTGGCTGCGCTACCCACGTGGTTCTGGCTTCAGAGTTTTAAGGCTACATGAGTAAGGGTTTACATAGTAAAATCTTCCACCACGGTTAGAAAGAGTTTTGGAATCCAGTCAATGGGTGGCAGGGCAGTCCCTGAATGAAGGCCCCGAAAGGGCAAGAGACCCTGAGCAGTCATTGTGTGAAGTTTTGGAAGTGGAGCCTGAATTGCACTGGAGACCACAAGAAGTGAAACACATGCCAAAGAAAGCTGAACACAGGGAGTGGAATGTGCCAGAAAGAGAGAAGTGTGCTGTAGTCAGCAAAACTGGAAGGACAGTTATCTAAGCCATTGATACCCGGCATGGAGCTCTAGGATTTGGGGTTTGCTCTGCTGGATTTTGGTCTTACTTCGGTCCAGTGTTCCTCACTATGCTGATGCCTCTTTTGGAATGGTAATTCATATTCTGTGCCATTGTAGATTGGAAATGTGCAGTATGTTTTAGATTTTACAGGGAGTTACAATGAAAGGATTACCTTCAGTCTCAGGAGAAATTTTGACCTTTGGGGGTTTTTTTTGTTTTGTTTTTTTTTTTGTTTGTTTTGTTTTGTTTTTTCGAGACAGGGTTTCTCTGGTAGCTTTGCGCCTTTCCTGGAGCTCACTTGGTAGCCCAGGCTGGCCTCGAACTCACAGAGATCCGCCTGGCTCTGCCTCCCGAGTGCTGGGGTTAAAGGTGTGCGCCACCAACGCAACCTTTGGGTTTTTAAATAGTATTGAGGCTGAAAGACTCTGAAGAATTTTGAAGTTGTAATGAATTCATTTTGCATTATGATATGGTCATGAGCCTATGGGGGCCAGGGAATGGAATGTGGTGGTTTGAGTAAGAATGGCCCTCATAGGCTCACAGGCTTGAATTTCTTGGTCCTTGTCAGTAGTAAGGTTTGAGAATGATTAAGAGGTGTGGCCTTGGTGGAGAAGGTGTGTTGCTGGAGAATGGCTTTCAAGTTTCAAAAGACTCATGACACTCCCAGTTTGCTCTCTGCCTCTTTTTGTGATTTGAGATGTGAGATCTGAGCTTTTCCTGATGCCTTGCCTTTTGTCAACAATCATGGACTAACTTAGAACTGAAAGCCAATTAAACACTTTCTTTTATAAGTCACTTTGCTTATGGTGTTTTATCAGTAATTGAAAAATAACTGAGAGTGGTACAAAAATTCCAAATAAAATTCTTGAAACCTAATTCAATGCAGCAATGAGGGATTGATGCAACAGATATAAATCAATAAATTCAACTCATCACATAAATGGATTCAAACATATATTGGTAAAATTATTAAGGCCACTCCATGTAGTTAAAAGGGAGATTTATTTAGGGGCGTAACTTACAAATGAAGGGATAGGTAGGTTGCAGAGTCTGGGAAAGACGCAGTGCAGTCCGGCGGTGTTCTCCGGAGAACTCTGCTAGGTCTACCTCCAGCGTCCAGGGTCTCGGACAGAAGAGAAGGCGGCGCATCCGGATCTTGGGTCTTCAGGGCCCTCTCTTGGCCCCGCCTTGTAGGCGTGATAGTTACCGAAGCCTCAATGGGGGTTGGAACTTCCAGATCAAAGCTGGAATGGCTACCCACTACAAACATAGAAAAGGCGTTTGGCAAAATCCAGTATCTCCTCATGATATAAGTCATGGAGTGTCTAGGGATGGACATTGAAGATCTCAAGATGATAAAGGCTATACACATGACTCTTACAAACTTTATGCTTAAACAGAGAAAAACTCAAAGCATTTTCACTAATGTCAGGAGCAAAACAAGTTCATATTCTCTCAAATACTATACATCAATAAGATGGAGGTCTAGAACATACAAGAAATCCATAAAGCCAAGCACAACAAAACAAACAATTCACATTTTAAAAATGGACTATGAAACCAGACAGAGAGCTCTCATAGAAGAAATAGAATGAATAATAAACATTTAAAGGATTCTTCAACATCCTTAAGCCATTATGGAAATGCAGACTGGAACTCCTTTCAAATTCCTTCTGACTATAGTCAGAATGATGATTATCAAGGATATAAAGACATCAAATGCTGGCATGCATGTGGGGAAAGGATAACTCTTCTATACTATTTGTGGGAGTTTAAACTAGTGCAAGTCCTTTCCAAATCATTGAGGCGGTTACTCAAAATACTAACATAGTATTTAATATTTAACACAGTGCTATACGTACCTGTTATACCATTCCTGGATGTATACCCAAAGGAATTTATGTCCTACTACACAGACACCTGCACACATCCATGTCCACAAGCACTAGGAAGTATAATTAACCTAGACATCTGTGCTAGCTAGTTTTATGTCAACTTGATGCAAGCTAGAGACATATATGGGAAGAATGGATCTTAACTGAGAAAAAACTTTCAAATGATTGGCCTGTAAGCAAACCTGCTGTGTGTTCTCTTGATTGGTAATTGATGTGGGATGGTGGTGCCATCCCTGGGCTGATAGTCCTTGATGATGTAAGAAAGCAGGCTGAGCAAGCCATGAGGAGCAAGCTGGTAAATAGCATTTCTTTATGGCCTTCACTTTAGTTCCTGCCTCTAGGTTCCTGCCTTGAGTTCCTGCCCTGATTTCCATCTGGGATCTGCAAGCTCAGGAGTAGCACCTCCAGATCAGACATAAACTCTCAGCTACTGCCCCATTTCCTTCCTACCTGACTGCTGTCATGTTTTCAGTTGTGATGATCATAGACTCTGGAAATGAGCCCTAAATTAAATGCCTTCATCATGGTGTTTTGTCACAGCAAAAGAAAAGTAACAAAGACACATGGTTTGTTTCCCCCCAGGTTTTCTCTGTGGAAGAAAGTAAAATAAATCTCATGAATTTTGACTACCTCTGTTTTTCTTCAACATAAAAAAAATCTTTTTTTTTTTGGAGCAGAAAGTTGCATAGATGAACAAAACATAAAAGCCATTAAAAATAAATGGAGCTGTCTCAAATATGACAAAAGAAGAACCACCCCCAAATACCCAATGCTCTGGTTACTAGACTGTCAGCAGTCATGTCTGTCTTTGTTGAAGACAAACATTTTGAGAGAAAAAATAAAATTGAAAAAAAAAATCAATGCTATAGTGTTGCATTCAGAACTCAAGAAATGCAATGTTTCTTTTTAAATGAGATCTTTGCATTCCTGTGAGTCCTTGGATAGGGCTAAAGGAAAAGGTCTGCCCTGCCTGGTCTGGAATAGTATTTTCTATGCTCTCTGAAAGGCCTTTGTTTCCTTAGGCCCTAGCTCATCTCCCTATCACTTTCAATCTTCTCCCCAAGATTTATTTTATTCTTGGTGCATTATCACTATATGAACATATCTTGTTTTATTTATTTTTCTATCCTCAGTACAATGAAAAATATGCTTTACTTTGAAACGTGCTTTAATGTTAATACCTAAAATAGCTCATGCATATTGTTGCTATATGTTAAATGTTTGTTGAATGAATAATAAATAAGCTCATACCTTTTCTATAATTTCACAGAATTTCTCAGCATGAAAGTATCTTAATTTATTAAACTTGTCTCCTATTAATTGACATTATGGTTTGCTGATTTATTTTTGACATTTATATAATTATAATAAATGTCCTTATACATATTTATTTGCATAGTTGTAATTTTATTTCTGCTTGATGGATTTCCTAAACACTGAAATTACTTGATTAAAGGAAGTGTACTGTGTATATGTTCTATACATTTATGAATATGTTTATATAAACATCACTGTATGTATTTCATTTTAATAGATATGAGGGAATCTGTACCACAGGAGTCATAGCATTCATGCTTCAGCCTCTGCATAGCCGTTCTCATTTTCCACATCTCCTTTACTGGCACTGGGAATTATTAAACACAAACATGCATATTTTTGACAACATGGTGATTCACAATAACTAGCCCTTCCTTATTATTTATATTTCTATACCCCTGACGACTAGTGAAGTTAAACATGTTTTCATGAATTTACCTACCAATCAGTAATATTTCTTCTGTTCTGACTTACTGATTCACATCACTGCCAAATTTTGCTTGAGGGCTTCTCTATTTTTAATCAATAAAATTATTGTTTTTATACCAATTACAAATATTTTGTTTCAGTCTTAGATTTTGTTTATGGTACATATTTATAAAGTTTAAATTTCTTTGTAATTAGACAATCATTTCCTATCATTGCTTATTAATAATTCTAAAAGCTTCTCCTACCATACAGTTAACTATTCAAGTATTTTCTCATTTTTATAATACTGTGTACATTTGCATTTATAGCCCTAATCCATACAATTTATTTTTACTGATAATAGAATTAAATAATATTATTACTTTTATATGGATAGATAGCTAATTATGTTAAATATATTCAGGAACAACCAAAAACATCCCAATGGGATCAAACTATATTTTATATTCTTCATTATATTTTAAGTTCTTTCTTATGCAGTTGGAATTTATTTTCAATATCATTAACTATATGTATACTATTAAGTTAATGAGTTATTTAGATATAATGTTGTGTTCTATATTATAGCTAGAAAATAAAGTTCAGATACAATGTTTTGAGGTCGAAAGTTTGGGAGATAACTGGGTCATGAGGCTAGAGCCCCATGAATGTAATTAGTGCCCTCAGAATCAGAGTTAGAAGAGTTATGCTTCCCTTTGCTATATGAAAATACCAACAGGAGGCATCAGCAACAGACCCAGATGACTTCCCTTGTGATTTCCCCCTATCACTTCTTAAGCCACCTGCTATGTGTTGTTGATTTTATTTTACTCTTTTTGGGGGGTCTGCCACCCAGCTCCCAAATAAGTCACACACTGGCTTATTCTTAATTATAAATGCCTGGACTTAGCTTGGCTTGTTTCTTGCCAATTTTCCTTAACTTTAAATTATTCCATCTACCTTTTGCCTCTGGGCTTTTATCTCTTACTTTTGTAAATCTTATTCTTACTCCATGGCTTGTTGTGTAGCTGTACGACTGGCCCCTGGAGTCCTTCTCTTTCTCTGGCTACTTTTTTATCTTCCCCCCAGATTTTTCCCTCTATATATTCTCTCTGCCTGCCAGCCCTGCCTATCCTTACTCCTGCCTTGCTATTGACCGTTTGGTTCTTTATTAGACTATCAGGTGTTTTAGACAGGCAAAGTAACACAGCTTCACAGAGTTAAACAAATGCAACATAAACAAAAGTAACACACCTTAAAATAATATTCCCCAACAGCTATGAATTTTGATTTTAACATCAGCACCTGTATGTTGACCATACATCACATTAGGTTGGAGAAGTTAGTTGATCCTCCTGTGTTTTTAGGACAGGAGTACGTGACACATAAACCTAGAAAAGATTTACCATATTTGAGTTGCCCATCCTGGACAAGAAGACACAAAAAGAACATCTTGAGGGCATTAGAGAATGAAATACCCTTGCTTTTATAACACAGTTACTGTGCATAACCTCTTCTTTTCCGCTCCACTTAGTGAAGTCTAGTGCTGGAATGTTGTCAATGTGTCAAGAACCCCAAAGGAAACAGAATGGGAATGAACTGACAAGGAGAAACATAATACACACAAAGTAACCTAAACTGGGGAATTCTGGAAATGAAAATTTTAGGAACTCAAATAGGAACCTCAGAGTCAAGCATCACCAACAGAAGATAAGAGATGGAAGAGAGAATCTCAGGCATTGAAGACAATGCATAAGAAACAGATACCCTGATTTAAAAAAAAAATTACAGGTGAAAAAACAGCAAGGAAATCTGAGAAAACATGAGAAGACCAGATCTAAGAATAATAGGAATAGAGGAAACAGAAGAAATCCAGGCCAAAGCCATAGAAAATATTTTCAACAAAAATCATAGAAAAAAATTTCCCTAACCTAAAGAAGGAGGTGTTTATTAAGGTATAAAAATCGCAGAACACCAAATAATAGGCTGGACCAGGAAAGAAAGTCTCCTTGGCACATAATAATCAAAACACTAAATGTACAGAACAAAGAAAGAATATTAAAAGCTACAAAGGAAAATATCCTAACATATAAAAGCAGACTTATTAGAATAACACCTGACTTTTCAATGGACACTCTAAAAGCCAGAAGCACCTGGACAGATGTTCTACAAACTCTAAGAGACCACAGATGGTAACACAGACTACTAAACCTTACAAAACTTTCAATCATAATAGATGGAGAAAATAAGACATTCCATAATAAAAACCAAATTTAAGCAATAGCTACAAATCCAGCTCTACAGAATGTGCTAGAAGGAAAATTCCAATATAAATTAACTTCACCAAGAAAACATAAGGAATATATAATCCCAGACAAGCAAATCAAAAGAGGGAAAACATGAACACACACACACACACACACACACACACACACACACACACACACAAACACACACCCCACCACCACCACCACCATCACCACCACCACCACCACCACCATCACCATCATCACCACCATCACCACCACCACAAACACAAATACCATCACCACCAACAAAATAACAGGAATCAATAGTCATTGGTCATTGATATCTTTTAATATCCATAGTCTCAATTCTCCAATTAGACACAGACTTAAGAATGGATGCAGAAACAGGATCCATAGCTCTGCTGCATCTAAGAAACACACCTCAACATTAAGGATAGACAGTACCACAGGATAAAGAAAAAATTGGAAAAAGATATTCAAAGCAAATGGACCCAAGGAGCAAGCTGGTGTAACCATTTTAATATCTGACAAAATAGACTTCAAACCAAAGCTAATCAGAAGAGATAGGAAAGGACACTTTACTCTTATCAAAGGAAAAAGTCCATCAAGAGGACATTGTAACTTTTTACATCTATGCACCAAACACAAGGGTACCCAAGTTTGTAAAAGAAACAATGGTACAGCTTAAATCACATATTGACCCTCATACATTGATAGTGGGAGATGTCAATACTCAACTCTCACCAACAGACAGGTCATCCAGATGAGAACTAAACAAAGAAATGCTGGAGCTAATTGATGTTATAAACCAAATAGACCTAACAGATATTTGCAATATTCCTTCTTCTCAATAGCTCATGGAATTTTCTCCAAAACTGACCATATACTTAGGCAAAAACCAATTCTCAGCAGATACAAGAGAACTGAAATTACACCCTGCATCCTCTCTTGTCAATATCAATAGAAACAGCAGAAAGCTTGCAGACTTGTGAAAACTGAGTAACTCTACTGAACGAAAACTGGGTCAAGACAGAAATTAAGAAAGTAAAGACTTTCTAGACTTGAATAAAAATGAACACATGGTATACCTACACTTATGGAACAAAATGGAGACAGTTCTAAAAGGTACATTCATAACACTAAGTGTGTATATAAAAAAAGAGATCTCATATTTAGTAATTTAACAGTGTACCTGAAAGCTCTAGAACAAAAAGAAGAAATCACACTCAAAAGGGGTAGATGGCAAAAATAATCAAACTCAAGACTGAAATCAATAAAGTAGAAACAAACACCCCCAAACAATGATACAAAGAATCAATGAAACAAAGAGTTGGTTCTTTGGAAAAATCAACAGGATTGACAAGCCATTAGCCAAATTAACTAAAAAGCAGAGGGAGAAGATTCAAATGAACAAAATTAGAGGTGAAATGGTGATATTAGAGCAGATGCTGAGGAACTCTAGAGAATCATAAAGTCATTCTTTTAAAAACCTGTACTTCAGCAAATTGAAAAATCTCAAAGAAATGAATAATTTTCTCAATATATACCTCCTAACAAAGTTAAATCAAAGTTACATAAACAATTTAAACAGACCTATAATACCTAGTAAAATAGAAGCAGTCATTAAAATTCTTCCAATCAAAAAATGTCCAGGCAGAACCAGATGGTTTTAGTTCAGAATTCTACCAGACTTTCAAAAAAAAAAAGAGTTATCATCAATACTCCTCAAATTATTCCACAAAATAGAAATAGAAAGAACATCACCCAATTATTTTATGAGGTCATGGTTACCTTGATACCCAAACCATCAAAGACCCAACAAAGAAAGAGAATTGAAGACCTATCACCCTCATGAATATTGATCCAAAAAATTTCAATACAATACTTGCAAACTGAATCCAAGAACAAGTAGGCTGAATACCCTGACCAAGTAGGCTGCATCCCAGAGGTGCAAGGATGGTTTAACATATGTAAATTTATAAATGTAATATACCATATAAACAAACTGAAAGACAAAAACCTTGTGATCATCTCAGTAGATGCAGAAAAAACCTATGACATAATCCAAATCCCCTTTATGATAAAAGTCTTTCAGAGATTAGGAATTCAAGGGACATATCTCAACATAATAAAGGAGGTTTACAGCAAATCCACAGTCAACATCAACTTAAATGGGGAGAAAGTCAAAGCAATTACACTAAAATCAGGAAGAGGACACGTTTGTCCACTCTCTCCATACTTATTCAACATAGTACTTGAAGTCTTAGCTAGAGCAGTAAGATAACTGAAGGTGACCAAGGTAATATAAATTGGAAAGGCAGAACTCATAGAATCTTTATTTGCAGATAATATGATAGTATACATAAATGACCCCAAAATTATACTGGGAAAACTCCTAAAAACACTTTTAGCAAAGTATCTTGATATAAAATTAATTAATAAAAATGAATAGCTTTCTTATATACAAATGTCAAATGTGCTGAGAAAGAAACCAGAGAAAAACTACGTTCACAATAGCCTCAAATAATATAGGATATATTCGTGTAACTCTTTCAAGCAAGTGAAAAGCCTGTATGCCTTTGAAGAAATAAATTGAAGAAGATATCAGAAGATGGAAAGATCTCCCATGTTCATGCATCAGTAGGATCAATGTAGTAAAAATGGTCATCCTAACAAAACCCACCTATAGATCCAATGCAATTACCATGAAAAGTCAACAAAATTCATCATAGATCTTGAAAGGAAAATTTTTTTGTCCTTCATGTGAAAACATAAAAAAAAACCTAGAATAGCTAAAACAATCCTGAATAACAAAAGAACTGCTAGGGGTATCAAAATCCCTGACCTCAAATTGTATTACAGGGATATAGTAATAAAAACAACATGGTATCTGCACGAAAGAAGACATGTTGATCAATGGAATCAAATTGAAGACCAAGACATAAATCCATGTACCTATGGACATCTGATTTATGATATAGAGTCCAGAAACACACAGCTGGAAAAAAGACAGCATCTTCAACCAATGATATTGGTCAAACTGGATGGCTGCATGTGGAAGTATGCAAATAGATTCACACTTGTCACCCTGCACAGAACTCAATTCTAAATGGATCAAAGAATTCAACATAAAACCAGGTAAACTGAACCTGATAGAGGAGAAAGAGGAATAGCCTTGAACTCATTGGACATCTGATTTATGATATAGAGTCCAGAAACACATAGCTGGACCAAGCCATTGTGTGTGTGTGTGTGTGTGTGTGTGTGTGTGTGTGTGTGTGTGTATTCTATGTTATGTTCCTTTAGAGAACCCTGATTAATAATAGCATTAAACCTAAATACTATTGTTCTTCTAAAAGATACTGTCCTCCTAAAAGAACATAGAAATGAAATGATGCCTAATGAGATTCTGCTATACTCATCCATCATCAGAGAAGCTTCCTCCTGCAGCAGATGGAAATAAATTCAGAGATCCATAACCAGACACTATGCAGAGAATGAAAGTCCTTGGAACACTCAGCCCTAAAAGGAATGTCTCCAACAAACCTCTCCCTTCAGGACTCAGGGAACGCTGCAGACGAGCAGGTGCAAAGAGTGTAAGAGCCAGAGGTGATAGAGGACATGAGAAAACAAGGTCCTCTAAATCAACAGGATTGATGCACATATGAACTAATAGAGACTGAGGTAGCATGCACAAGGCCTGCACAGGTCTACACCAGATGAAGTACTAGAGCTGAAAGGAGAAGTGGAAACAAGCCCCCATCCCTAACCCAGAAGCATTCTCCAATTGATAACCACTTGCAAATGAAAATTTAATTTTCTCCAAGGGAGTCTCACTGAGGAAACAAACTACTCTTAAGGGTAGGTTGCTTGCCCAGCAGTAGATGACCAAAGGAAAAGGAATTCACTGGCATCTTTGAAGGTTCTTTGTCTCAATGTTGTTTCAGAGCTTTAAAAAATTATATAGATTTATTCAGTTTATTCCAATTTTCATTATTTATTCATACTTATATGGAAATATACAATCACTTTTTTCTTTTATTGAAAATAGTTTTTTCTCATATAATACATCCTGATTACTGTTTCCCCTCCCTCTCTCCCTACCATTTCTTCACCAACTTCCCTCCCATCTGGATTGACCCTCTTTCTTTCCCTCATTAGAAAAAAAGGCTTAGACACCATGGGAAAAGGGAGAAGTAGAGTGCTAGGGAGGTCCCCAGGAATACACAAAGATGACTCCACCATAGACCACTGGCAATGGTCGAGAGGGTGCCTGAGCTGACCTACTCTGGTGATTGGATGGCTGAATACCCTAACTGTCATGATAGAATCCTCATCCAGTGACTGATGGAAGCAGATGCAGAGATCCATGGCTGGGTCCCAGGCGGAGCTCCAGGAGTCCAATCAACGAGAGAGAGGAGGGATTCTATGAGAAAGAGATATCGGGACCATGATTGGAAAAAGTACAGAGACAACTAGCCAAACTAGTGGAAACACATGAACTATGGACCAGTAGCTGAGGAGCCCCCATGGTACTGGACTAGGCCCTCTGGATAAGTGAGATAGTTGTTTAGCTTGAACTGTTTAGGCGGCCCCAGGCAGTGGGACTGGGACCTGTCCCTAGTGCATGAACTGGCTTTTTGGAACCTAGTGCCTATGGTGAGACACTTTGCACAGCCTTGGTGCAGGGAGGAGGGGCTTGGACCTGTCTCAACTGAATGTACCAGGCTCTGTTGACTCCCCAGGGGAGACCTTGCCTTGGAGGAGGTGGGACTGGGGGCTGGGTTGAGGGGGAAGGCTGTGGGGAGGGAGGAAGGAGGACAGGGGAATCTGAGGTTGATATGTGAAATGAATAGAAAATCTCTTAATAAAAAAATAAAATAAAGGCTTCTAAGGAATTATAATATAATATAATACAAACAAAACCTAACACATTGAAATAGAACAAAACAAATAGAAGGAAAAGAGCCCAAGTGAAGTGATAAGAACCAGAGACTCATTCCTTTGCACACTTGAGAATCTCATAAGAAACACTAAATTGGAAGCCGTAATACATATGTAAAGAATCTATAGGGTAAAAAGAGAGAATAAAAAATGCAAATAAAATAAAATAAAAGTAAAAAAAATCACGTTTCAGAAGGGAGCAAGAACTTTGTCAGGAATTGGATATGCTATGTGATATTTTGGCTAAGGATCAGTATTTGATAAGGCTGAGCCTGAAGAAGTAGTTATGTTTGTCAAAGAGATCAGATCCAATGATGTGAAATCTCTCATGTGTTACTCGGACAACTGGATATTAATCAGACTGGGCTGAAAATTAATTTATGATTAGTAAAAGATTAGCACCTTTGAGGTGAAAAATTCTATGCTTCATTGGGGCAATGGTAAAGTGTTTTCTTCAGGTTCAGCACAAAAATCTGTTATGGCCAAGTTTAGGAAGCTGGATCATATCTAGATAGCAGCAGAACTTGGCTATCAGTCTCATGGTACTTGTGGTGGTTTGAATGAGAATATTTTACATTGGCTCAGATGTTTGAATACTTTGTCATTATTGATGGCTTTGTTTGTCTAGGTTTAGGAGCTAGCTACAGGCTCACACGTAAGCCAGATATAAATTAGTGAACTCTTTTGGAAAGAGTTGCTGATGTTTGATGGACACTGAGTGTTGAGTACGGAGTATTGTGATGGGGTCATCACAACCTTAGTGAAAGGATAAAGTGCTCTTTAAATTGACTGAAAGCATCCTGTCCTAGAGATTTCTGTATGACTTCCACTCATCTTCATGTTCATTTCCTAGAGTATCAGAAAAATTCCTGAGAAAATTGAAAAATGTAAATTGTGTGAAGCCCTGGATCCTCAGAGCAGAGGTGTATAATGGGTAAATGCTGCAAAGGTAATGTTCAAAACTTCCTTTGAAAGAGTATATAACTTGGTAAAAATTTTCACAATGAAATGTCAGAGTACTTACCACTGATATTTCTGTGACCTGAAGCTAAAACTGGTGCAGAAGAGCTACATTACAATATCTAGTTATATGGAACATCTTTGGTATCCATGGAAATTTCATAAAGAGGACCATGTGATCTTTTGCAGGATGAGAGTGAAGACTGCCAACCAGAAATCATTTAGGCTAGATTTTTCAAATAATAACTTTTAGAAATAAAAACTTAAAGAAATATTAAGAAGGCTTCTTTACATAGCCCTTGGGTTAAGTTGGCAGTTAGAGGTGCAATTAAGAGCTAATTAGAAATGAGCAATTACAGCATGATCTGGCTGGTCACACAAATATTACTAAAATATAACACAGGAAAAAACACATAGAGCAAATAAAGCACTCAAAGAAAACAAACATAGATAAAGGTAAATGTTAAGATGCCTTAGGATGGAAAATAAAGTACTGCTGAGGCAATGAGCTGTCGGTTATGCTTGCACACAATTGGTTGCCATAACAACCTGAGATTTAAAAAAGGTGGACCAAGAAATTGCATCAGTGGGTACACAAAGAACCAAGACATTCCATCTCTCCCAGAGCACTTATAAGGAAATACTTATTATCCTAAATTATGATTCAATAAAATGCCAATGCCAATTACTATATTGGTCAGTATTTTCTTATATTCACTTGTTCAACCCACTATGGTTGATAATAAAGTAAAACAGAACATATATTTGGGATTGTACAAAATGGAATTAAACCAGTTTAAGCAAAAGGCCAGATTGTGGTTAAATAAAATGGAATATCTGAAGTTAAATAATTCCATCCTAATCCACTTGGTTGTAATAAAACATTTAAGCATACACATTATGGATATGAGGTCACCCACTGTTTTGAGTCTCCCCAAAAGACTTCATAGCTAAGTTATAAATTAATTTAAAAGGTTTTTATGAAATTGTAAATGTTTTGCTGAGCCTTTAGAAATGCTTCCAAGGGAAATTACTAAGAATGCAATAAAAAATATTTAAACAGGCTTAAGCTGGCAATTTAAACTTTTGTAACATGAAAGATGATTAGTTTCCAAATCATCTTGGCATCAGAATTTTCGACTATTTGAATCCATTTAAAGAGACAAAGAGTTTTTCATAAATACTATACTTTTTCCTCCTCCCCATTTTCCTCTCAATAGAAAATTTAGAATGATTTCAGGTAAACAAAACCAAGATCCAATTCTCTGAGATCTTGTGCAACTTAATTTCTGAGGAATTAAGAGATGGTCATGTCTATTTCATTTCCACTCTAATTTTGTCTTGTGCACAAGTTCAAAGCACATGTTCATTTCCTATAGGAATTTTGGTGACTAATGTTTTGCTTCCATCCAGACAGGATCAATGAAAATGTCCCTGCAAAGCACCCAAGTTTATCCTGTAAAGAACACACACACACACACACACACACACACACACACACACACTATATGTACACACATATTACACATGCATACATACATATAATCAATACTTTAATCATTAAATGGAGTCATTTGACTCATTAGCCTTTGTATTGTTTACAGATTAGATGTGCGATGTTTTTGGGAGGAGGGGGCATGGTAGATATAGGCAGACTGTCTGAGCCTTGAAATGAACTTTGATTGTTCTGATGATGGGTGGATAGTAATACTGCACGTGCTCTTCTCACTCTTCTGCTCAAGTGAAAAGGGGGGATATTTGCACAAATGGATCAATCAGCCTTTATGATATCTGGAGTAAGTTGCTGTTGGTTTGTCTTTTTCCTCCTAGCCATTCACCCCATAAGTTGAGTATATTGCATGATGGAAGAACTTGAGCAGCATTGTTCAAATGGTGGCTCAGACATTGGTTCATGTGTCAAAGTTAAGTGAGCAACAGATACAGAGTTGTTTGTTCTTCACTATAATCAGGACTACCCTAGCCAGTGAAATTAATGCTAAATTAATACTTTTACCCTTGACAGGAAATGGTTGATAGCATTAAGCTGTTGATATTGTTTAAATTGATGGCGACAGAAACTAGGATGGCAACACATTAAGTTTTTTTCATAAAACGGGGAGTATTTGAAAACTTAATGAAACAATGTTTACTCAAAATGAGCTATAAATTAGTTTATCATACTTAATGCTTACTCTCTTACATTTACCACACATTCTTCTTTTTGTTTTGTTTTTGTAAATAGAATCTTTAGGGCAGGCAAGATGGCTCAACAGCTAAATGCATTTGCCATCAAGTACCTGATGACATGAATTTAATTCCTGGAATCCACGTGGTAGAAGGATAGAACTGATTCCTGAAAGTTGTTTCTTGACCTCCACACCTGTACTGTGACTTTGAGTACTCTCTCTCTCTCCCTCTTTCTCTTCTCTTCTCCTCTCTGCTCCTCTCCTCTCCTCTCCTCTCCTCTCCTCTCCTCTCCTCTCCTCTCCTCTCCTCTCCTCTCCTCTCCTCTCCCCCTTCTCCTCTCCTCTCCCCTCCCCTTCCCTTCCCTTCCCTTCCCTTCCCTTCCCTTCTCTTCTCTTTTCTCTTCCCTTCTCGCTCTCTCTCTCTCACATACAACACAAATAAATAAATGCAAAAAGAATTAATAAAAATTAATACAATTTTGTGTGAGGGTTGAAATGTAGGTCAGGCTACTTACCTAGTATAAGCAAGATCCTGGATCCATTCCCCAGCACCACAAATGAAGAATAGGCAATTCATATGAATACAAAATTGTTTTTAAGTTAATGTATCAATTCTGCTAAATTTGATATTTTCATGTTCTATTGTTCTACTAATAATCACTGAAGCCTTGAAGTTTTTTTTTCTTGTATATTATCTTATCTGATTTCTTTAAGGAGATTTTCTTGCTAAAATCTAAAATTTTCACTCTCTTTAAAATTGAACTGACACCAAAACATCTTACATATATTGGAAATCCTCATCAGAAACTGTTTGTTTCTCTAATAACCCCAGGCCCAGAAAATAGGATGTATTCCTTTTTCATCATTTCTAAGTCCTATTTCCTGCCATGTCTGATATAAAACACATTTTAAAGTTTAAAATAGAAGAGGTCAACATAAAATACTTTAGAATCCTGGTCTTTGTTTCTTGTTTCTGATATTTAATAATACAACAAATAGTTGAACTATTTCTCTTTGTCATACAAAAGCATTAGAAAGAATGAAAGCTCTTTTTTTTTCAAATCATAGGTTAGAACTTCCAAATATGTAAGCACAAATATCAGGAAAACATCACAACACAATGTAATCAAAATGAAGTATAACATTCTTAAATTCCTCAAATCTTCAAAACAACATTCTGCATTATCCCTCAGTTCTCCACAGGTCCTGTTTTGACATACAACATGTATTTTCAGTCTAAACTCTTTTCTCATGCCTAAAATAGAACGTATTCTCCTGGGAACGTACTCTGATGACTTTCTTCTTTCTTAATTGCATAGTCAAAGAGGATCATCTGAAATATTGAACAACTCACCAGTCAAACCAATTTGAAAACAATAGCCAGCCTTGGCATCTTCCTACAGCATCTGCAGCTCCTGCTTGTTTTCTGTTCTACAAAGCTAGTCTCCTTTGGGAGACATATTCTCCTCACTACTTCTCCCTCCCTTCTCTCTCCTGTCACCTCTCTGAGCATCATTTGGAGTTGGTGTCACCAAAGGCTATTTTCAATGCTGGCCTCAGCAGCAGTCATCAGGACAGAACTACTTTCCATCCTGAAGCGACCGAAGTATTAGAGTTCTACCTGAAGGACAAGTAACCGAAGTTTTATTCCCCCTACCCCCCAGAATTCACTCACTCTCCAACTCCCTCTCCTTTCTCCCTCTGTTATTCCTTGTTCAGTTGCAGAAATCCTAGGACTTCTGGACTTCATTTTAATCATTGAAAATAATCTAGTTCATCTACTCAGGCATCTTTTAGTAGTTTTGAGGTGAAGAATTGGTTAAAGGGAGGTTTAAACAAGAGCGGATTGTTTTTTAAAAGAAAAACAAGGGGTCTATCACAGAGGCAAGCAGCAGTATCAAAGAGTACAGTAGTGAAATGGGAGGGAAGCACACAGGAGGAAGAGCACACCTTATGTAATATTTGTAAACCATAGTTTTATCCTTGATATTAAGCTTTCTTACATTGAGAGAGGTAGATGCCATTAACATGTTTGAAGAGGAAGCCATTGGTATAGTGAATTTGATGGAGATAGACAATGTGAGGAAGGCGTTTTGATAATGTTTAATAATTGACTGGAGATTGGAATAGTTCCAGTGTTGTTGATGTACCTGAAAATGAAGCATAGATTTATTTTAACAGTTTCTCGGGGGCTTGATTATCTCTCTAGGTAAACTCATCTAGACTCACATTGATACATAAACTCTACTTAGACTATTTTGAATTCAATACATTTCTTCCATCTGGATACCATCTCAGCATGATAAACTCATGTAACTATTCTATTTAATATTTCCATTTATATGTATAAACAGAATTACTAAGTCTGAAGTAGAACTTGTGATTTTACTCACATCTCTCCTTTTTTCCCAACACATTTCCTTCCAGTGTCAAATTATCTTGAATGCCCCTCTATCTACTGTGCTTCTCCATATGTGACTGACTTATCCAAAAGTAACCATTAAAATTGGTAGCCCTTTGGCTGTTATAGTATTCATTCTTACAAATGATCAGACAACTAGAGGCAACTTAACAATAAGGAATTTATTATCTTATAATAGTAATACATCAGTAAAATGGATGTATTAGGACAATGCTACCAGTATGCAACTGACTTATATATTCAATATTTCATAATCTATTCTTTTAAAAGCTAAAGGGGGGTTTGAGAGAGAGAGAGAGAGAGAGAGAGAGAGAGAGAGAGAGAGAGAGAG
>CABHPQ010150877.1:14602-34417 GCA_902168405.1 Peromyscus aztecus | reverse complement strand
GAGAGAGAGAGAGAGAGAGAGAGAGAGAGAGAGAGAGAGAGATTGAGACTCAAAGACAGTGGAATATTTGTGGTCCAATGACAGTGCAGATCTCTTATGTAGATCCAACATTTTTGTTTTCTCTACAGCCTGGGCCATGTGCCTGGAATCCAAGAGCAAAGAGAAGGGCCCCTGACCTTCCCTAGTGGCCCTGCTCACCTAATGCTATGACTGTTTATTAGTGAGTCCTCTAGGTCTAACGGGAGTCAAAATTTCCATTAATTAACAATATAAATAAATAAATGGGAAGGGGAGAAAACGCAATAGTGGCATGGTGCCCAGAAGGCTCTACTAAAAGCAGCCAGTTCGTGCATCATTAGCATCCCTGCTCTCTCTGCAAACCTGCTAGCACAGCCTTTCTCTGTGAGGCACACTCAGGGAACTCCAACACTGAGGTCATGCTTTGGTTTTCAACTCAGTGTTTTTGGCTATTTCTGATTGGTCTTTGGAGGTCTTTAAAGTGCCCTAGCTTGCCCCAAGCCCATGGTACCTCTTCAGCTCAGCCACTCTCTTCCCACCATGACTTCAAGAAAGAAGAAAGGTCATTTCTGCAGACACAGAGCTCCCCAGCAGGATCGCTCATGCTATCACAATGTCCTGTTGTTAGACAGTGACTCAGCCAGTGGCTAACGTTTTCTCATTCAGGTTTTTTTTTTTTTTCTCCTCAGCTAAATCCTGACAGTCTGAAGGTCAAAGCTCCCTCCTCTAACTTGAACTGAAATAGCATTGCAAGAAGTGAGCCTTTTCCCAGCAGGCTGCTGCTGTAGAACAAAAGCAGGTTGTAGAAGGGGACAGGAAGGAGGCAGAGCAGTGGGGAACCCATTCCACCAGCAAGCTGCCTGTGGCACTGGGCACTTGACTGGGACCAAGAGTGGCAGAGGACGTGCCCTCTGCCCTCAAAGCACAGGAGACCATGCAACAGCAGGCAGTATTTCGTGAACACAAACTGCATGTCTAATAGAAGTAGGCAAGAAAGAGAAAGACTCCAGACACCCATATGGAAGGGGTATGAAAGTTGGCTAACCAACTTGTTTCAACTCCAACAACTGGGCTGGAAGTTTTGGTGGTTTTTTTTTTGTTGTTGTTGTTGTTGTTTGTGAAAAGTTGCTTTGACAGAATAAGCCCATTGTTTACTTGGCCATGACTCAGATGGATTCAATGGTGATAAGGGCTTGATAATTTTCAACAGGTGGGCCCTTGGTGGCACCGTTCTTAGTGAGAGTTAGACAGTCTGGAAGTAGAAACTTGTACTGGGCCAACAAATAGAATGGAGAAGTGTAGCTAGAGTTTTCCTGCCTGGCCCACAGTCAGGACAAATCTCTGTCACCCGCCAGTCCCACAGCCGCTCAGACCCAACCAAGTAAACCCTGAGACTTATATTGCTTACAAACTGTATGGCCATGGCAGGCTTCTTGATAACTGTTCTTATATCTTAAATTAATCCATTTCTATAAATCTATATCTTGCCACGTGGCTTGTGGCTTACCGGCATCTTCACATGCTGTTTGTCATGGCGGCTGGCGGCTGGCAGTGTCTCCCTCCGCCTTCCTGTTCTCTCAATTCTCCTCTCAGTTAGTCCCGCCTATACCTCCTGCCTGGCCACTGGCCAATCAGTGTTTTATTTATTGACCAATCAGAGCAACATATTTGACATACAGACCATTCCACAGCAGAGAAGGGACAGTATTAGCAGATGACATGGATAAGTATGGTCAGAACTTAAAAGTAGAAGACTTCTGGCTGAAGACATGTGACCTAGTTCCTGTCTTCAGTTCCTATGAGAGGAAGCATTTACAGAAATTGTGGTTCCTAAAACTGAGTGCCCAGTCAGTAAACAGAGATGGTTCGACTCCAAGAAATGGCTTGAATAGTTTTGTTAAATATTTATTCTGTGACTTTGCAAGGAGTAGATCTTTTGAAGCTTAGGATCTTTAAGCTTAGGAGCACTCATTACTTGACCACAGTGTAAGTTCTGACTATGACAGTGTTTTTAAGGAAGGTGGCAGGGAGAGTAGAAGACAGGGAGGAAAAAAAAAGAGGAAGGGTCAAAAAATGCCTGTAATGGGGTCTCTGAACAGTACA
Source organism: Peromyscus aztecus (assembly GCA_902168405.1). Taxonomy (NCBI): domain Eukaryota; kingdom Metazoa; phylum Chordata; class Mammalia; order Rodentia; family Cricetidae; genus Peromyscus; species Peromyscus aztecus. Next base: position 32,296 of record CABHPQ010150877.1, on the reverse strand, counting down.
TTTGTGTGCACACACATATAGCATATGTTAAGTCATACTGCATGACAGAGTGGTATATATACAGCAGATTTTTTGTCATTGTAAGATGAACACAATGTAAGAGACAATCAAATTTGGCTTTGAAATTTCCCCTCCTGCTCTAAAGACTTGGGTTCACTGATGAATCCAAGCCAAAAACACTGCAGGAGTTTGAGGGCCAGGTAAGGATACAGAGAGCCCATCCCTGTTCTCAGCCCCATCTCCCACACTTAGTCTAGAAGGTAAGGGTGAGATTCCCTACAGTCAGTCTATGTACTCATCACAGTTGCTCCATGTTATTGCGATTGTAAATATTGTTGTCCTGTTTTGAATTCTTTAATGTTAGGTTAAACTTCAGAGTCATTAACTTAGTAGTTAGGAAAACAGGGTGGGAGTGAGTGATATGCACTCTAGGACATTTGAAAGAGCTCACCCAGCATTTGTAGTTTTTGTCTCAATTCAAGTGTAAATCAAGTCTGTTTCATTTTTTTCTCTCTCCACTCCTGCCTAGTCTCCACAGAGGTGTCAGAGACTAAGCCACCCTGCTTGATTGTTTAAATGAGAATGGAGCTGCTATTCTTGGACAGGGACAGGCATTAACAACCTGCTGCACATCCCCCCTCCTCCAGGGAGCAAGCATCTCTCTAATGTGGTGGTTCCCTGGCCCAATTGCATACTGTAATCACCCGGGGTACTTAGAAAAAAAAATACTTGTGTCTGAGGCCAGCCCTCAGAGACTCTGGCTTAATTGCTCTGGAGAATGGTTCTAGTATTCAGCCAGGTTAAAAGAAAATGCTGTAATGTATGAAAGAAATAAATTATCTATTTCCCCTGCCCTCAACAAACAATTATCATCTCCCCAATTTCACAGGGGTCAGAGCCCCAGATATACTCATAGTTTGTCTATCTTGTGCTTCCTTTATTTGATTTGAAGATGTTCTTTAAGGAAGTAGAGTTCTTTAAGGAAGGCATTTATTGATCAGGGAGATATCAAAATATTGCAAAACCCAACGTATCCCTCTTTTAACAACAACTAAAAAGAGGCCAAAAGCTCCTAGGTTTCAAACAGTAACAAAAATCTAAGATTCTGTGAGGAACTAAACTCAGTGAAACACTCTAGCAGATACTGAGCACATGTGACCCAGTATTTCCAAACTATAAGTGATATCAGAGTTACCTGTGCCCTGCTCAGGGCCACATGTAAAGCCATATTACTGAGTGCCATCCCCAGAAATTCTAGTTCAGTAAGTCTGGAGTGGGGACTAGGAATCCAAAGCTAAAACACATTGTCCAGACTTGATGTGCAGCAGCCAGCTCAGGTAGACTAATTGGCAACTTCTCTCTAAACTGAACAGGTAGAATGCCTTAATCTCTACAGTATTTTTCTTCCTTTAACATGGAAAGTATGAATTGTGTTGATAATCTGTAAAGCCATTTCCACAGCATCCCCCCTAAAAGTGTAATATAGCATAGCTTTTGTACACTTGGAGGAAACTTGTGTAAGAATGATAAGTGGCGCTGGGTACCGGTGCTGGTTACCTCGCGGAAAGGTCATGGTCATGACAAAACCCAATATCAGTATCAGAGCTTTATTAGGAGGAAGGGGAGGGAAAAGAACCAGGCATGGGGAAGGAGCACGTGCAGAGAGAGAGAGACAGAGAGAGACAGAGAGAGAGAGAGAGAGAGACAGAGACAGAGAGAGAGACAGAGAGAGAGACAGAGAGAGAGACAGAGAGAGAGACAGAGAGAGACAGAGAGACAGAGAGAGATGGATGGTGGGGAGAAGAGAGAACAGAACAGAGAGAGAGGGTGGGGTCTGAGTCATGACTCTTTAAGGCGCAGGCAGGCTTACAGAGCTACGCCACGCATGCGCAGATTGCGTGACAACGCCACGCATACATAATCACCAGCACACACTGATGACGTAAGACACAAGATCCCTTGTCTGGCTCCTGAACTGTGCATGTGCGGTCATGCAGCTGGAGTGAGGGCAGAATTCCAACAACATGTGTTTCAAATTATAGTAACAAGTTTAGGGCTGAGCTAAGGACCTCAGACCCCCAAAGGAAGTTATTGATTTTAAAATGTCAGACTGGGAAACAGCAGTGAGTACCCACTCAATTTAGAAGTGAAGTAGAAGAAGAAAAATAAATCTGAGAAGGACTTGGCACTCTCCATGTTCTGGTCTTGAAAGGGTGCCCTTACTGGGTGCTGAGTGGAAGAAGTCCTTTTTATCCCTTCTTGGAAGCCTTAAAAGAGAACTGGGGGCTGTGGTGGTGACAGCTCAGTCAGGGAAGTGGTTGTCTCATAAGCATGAGGGCCTGAGTTTCATGCCAAGAACTAAGTTTTTGAAAATGTCAAAGGTGACACATGCTTGTAATCACAGCACTGAGGATATGGAGACAGGTGTATCCACGGAGCTTGCTAGCCAGCTGGCTTAGCTTACTTGGTGAGTGCCAGACCTATGAAAGAACCTACCCCCAAAACAAGGTGGACTGCATATCAAAAATGACAGCTGAGGTTATCCTCTGGCCTTCATGTGTACGTGAACACATGAATGTACCAAACATGCACACATACACATCATGTGTGTGTGTGTGTGTGTGTACAATATATCAAGGTAGAAAAAAAATGTGAGAAGGGACAGAAAAAACTCCAGTAAGAAACAGTATTGTTATTATTGAAAAGCCCTTAATGAGAGTTTAACATTGAGAAAGAAAAAAATCAAAGAGAAACTAAGATCCACTACATGTTCCATCTCAGAGCACTGAGACTCCAAATCTTAAGCATGAAATGTTCCCACCTCTAGAATCATACAAACCTAAGGCAGTCCAGAAAGCTTTTAATCCTCAGAGCAGTGTCCATCATGCAGATGTAAAATGGGGCTCTGCCACCTTTGCTGTATAACTCTCTTATCAATTCTGTCTGTCCCTCTACTACTTCTTACCTGCAGAATTTCTGAAGATGGGCACAAGGAATGCAATCTGCCAGGTGTGTTTTGAGACTAGGGTCCAAGAGGACAGAGTTTGGAGCACTTGTTACCAAATCTTGTTAGTCTCACCTTTCTTCTTAGATATCATTCAGTGATGGACACATCCTCTCAGGTCATCCTCAACCCTGCCCTAAGAAGCAGGATTACCACTCAGGTTTTACAGATGAGGAAACCAAAACTTGAAGAAATGGTATAAGTAATGAGGCAAAGCCAAGATCAAACCAGATCTTCCTTTACAAAGGACAGTGCCCTTTTAAGCACTGGGTTTTGATCCAATGAAACTTGAATGTTGTCTTTTCTTCCATTAGATTTTAGAACACAAAAGAGCCATTTATCTTGTAATTATCAAGAGCCATAACAGACTTACTGTACAAATGTATCAGAGGCCATCCTTTATTATACTTTCCTTTCTAAAATCCCCCAAGATCAATGGCCCCAACAGCAGCCCATCCCTCTTCCCTGTCTTCTATTCTGATTAATACCTTAGCAACATTCTCATGCTGATGGATTGCATCTGGAGTTATTCATAAATATAAGATAATTGTTATATTCAATGTGTACTGAATACTTATGCAAAAAAAACCCTAAGGGGCAATGATATAGCTCAATGGGTAAAGGTGCTTGCTGTTCAATGATGCAAGCCAGATGATCTGGGTTGAAGCCTTGGAACACTCGTAAAGGTGTAAGGCCAGAACTGACTTCACAGACTTGTCCTCTTATGTTTGGTCACATGAATATCATATCATGCACACACGCACACACAATAATTAATAATAATAATAATAATAATAATAATAATAAATAAAAATTTTAAAACCAACTAAGCATTGTGTAGACACTGTCTCCTTTTAGCAAACTTTTAACATCCGTTCAATTGAAATTTCTATTTCACTCTTGATTGAACTAAGGCCTGGTGTTCCTGTCACCCAAGCTCTCACATCCACTTAGTGGTCATTCAGGAGATTCAGACCTATGTGAAACTTGAGAGCTGACATGCCTAAACCAATTTCGGTGAGTCTATAAGACCCTGAAGTTCTGAGGAAGATCTTTCTGAAGTGGCAGATGGCCCACAGCAGAGTTCTACAAAAGGAATAAGCATGAGATTACAGCATTAAGGACTAATTAGAAAGTAGGTCTGTTCTTAGATTTGATGAGAAACAGAATATATTAGAAGCTCTTCTAAAAAAAAAAAAAAGACTTAAAAAAGAGGGAATAGAAGCCATTAAAAGAAAACCAATCAAAGAGTACACAAGAATTTTATATTTTGTAGCACCCTCTACTTCATGAACTTAGTAAAAGATAAAATATAAAAATTTAAAGTAAAATATCACAGGCAGGTTTAATACCAAGATAAGGGTCTCTATAGACAAGAAATACAATTGAAATACAAAACGATGCATGAGGCTAAAGTCTCAGCTTGCTGGATTCTAGATTTGCATACAGAAAATTATAGTTAGAAGTCACTGGTATAGACATAGAAAAGATGAGTACTTCTTCCTTTAGGGGCTTGTAACAAGGAGACTTATCCTGTCCTCCTCCCTCCTAGTAGCCAAAGATTTTAGCAAACTATAGGCCTGGAGTGGCTAGAAGACCAAGCATGTCCTCTCCACCAATAACTGAACACAGTAGTTCATGGTGTGGTGATTTGATCTACACCATTAGTTGTGTCCTTCAGAGTAAGATATAAACAATTTAACCTCAGCTTCCATGATCAAGATGGAGTGGAATTGCAAAGCCAGTTAACAAAGTGAATAAAGGAGAAAGGGGAAGAAAGGAGATGGAAAGAGACAGACAGAGAAAGGCTAATATTTGGTCACCACAGTAAAATCTCAAGACACAATACAATGCTAGGGGAGATATCCAACAGACTCATCCACTGGAACATAAATCCATCCCACATTACATTCATTTTATGAAGCCATATAGCAAAAACTAGAGGGACTTTGCTTAGAGAGCTCAAAGAAACTAATAATTCACTATTTCCATTTTAAAAGTGCTAGAAATTATAAGGATAGGGAAACCTAAAAGGAACAAAATCCCAATTAAAAACCTTATAAATAAAATATTATTGAATAAACATATAAAGAGGGAGTTCATAGATTGAAAAACTATACTGATAAATTCACTCAGAATGTGTCACAAAAATATGATACCAAGCAGTTAAAAAGCATATGGAAAAGAATGAGAGGTGTCTAACACATGAGAAGTGTATCAGACAATAATAAAAGAGGTAAGAACTAAAGATTTTCCAAACTTGCCATGAATGCCATCAAATCAAACCTCTCTCTGATAACGGCAGAGGAAAAGGGAGGGCGAACACATGTCTGACCTTCCTATTGAACTGCTGTAGAACATGAGAAAGAAAGGGGAGGGGAACGCTCTTAAAAGCCACACAAAGAAAAGCCAGATTATTTACAAAGCAGAAGTGCTTAGAATGACAGCCAACTTCTCAGCAGCAACATGGAGGACGGGTGACACTGGAATCACATCTTTGCAATGTTGAGAGAAATATGTGTTTAAGAGTACGCACCAAGAAGAGGTAATTTTCCATTACAAAAGAGACATCGGATTACCCATATATCTTCATTAACAAGAACCACAGAAGAATGCACTTCAACAACAACAAAAAAAAAAAAAAACTGAATTTGGAGGGTCAATAGAATAACAAGACATAAAACTTAACTAACACTGTAAACTATAAAAAAATTGATAACATTTCATATGTTTAAAAAAAGAGGGAAGCTAAACTTCAGACAAGAGCAGGATGGGTTTGCAAACATTTTACACCCACATCATAATACTGTTTAACAAGTTGAGGCTCTTCACCAACATTTACAGTGAAGAGCACATTCTTCAAGGGAATTATAAACATGTTCAGATGCTGGATAAATTAACTGAGGTCAATGGAAATTCAGTGAAAACTACACCAGTATGTGTCAACACAGGAAGAAAGCAAAATGATGCTTCATATTCTGACAAACACACACAAGAACAGTATGATAAATATCACATTTGTAAGTGTAAGAAAGTCTTAGAAATAAGAATGGTGATGGACCAGGAAATAAAATCAGGAAGGCTTACATGAGAAGCCTCAGTTAGATCCATAATGGCTTATTTTTTTTTAAAGGAAGGGGGTAAATATAGGAAAAGATTAAGATTTAAATAATTTACTTCCTCTACTTTTCTACATGTATTTTTGGTCCAAAATTATGAAGTTTCAAAATTGGTCTAATATAAGCCTCCATGCTTCCCAACCTTCCATACTTGGCTCATCCCTATTCTGGACATTGGCCCTCTATCTCACTCTAAAGCAAGAGACATGATGAACCATGAACTCTTGATACAAATAAATAGACAGACAGACAGACAGACAGACAGACAGACAGACAGACAGATAGATAGATAGATAGATAGATAGATAGATAGATAGATAGATAAATTTCACCCTGAACCATGAACTCTTGAGACAAATAAATGAATAAATTTCACCCTGACTTATGACTCAAATTTACTGTTATATGGAGCCAAAGTAGAGTTAGAACCCAGCAATATGCCTCCACTCACACACACATTCACGGATACACGCACATACACACACACACACACACACAAAACAACTCAGTAAAGCTGAGTGCATCAGAGGTTCCATTGTGCTTCTGATGAGCAAAGATGAATGTTATCACTTTACTTCACCTAATGAACATTTCAATCTTCTAATAAACATCCTAATAAAGAAAAATTGAGACTTAACTCACTTTTATTATCATTACTGACATGCCGAAAGGTCTTAATTGGGCTGAAAACAGCTTCCAATAATAATACCCTCCTTAATTGATTCATTAAAGGAACCCCTGCTGAGAGAGGAGTGTTAACTCCAGGAGAAGGAATGAAATAGAGCCCCATTTCCCACTGAGTGGCCATGATCTCTCTGCCATCAACTCCCTGGGCCATTGAAGAGGATGTTAAGGATGCCCAATGCCTAGCATCAGTCTCAGTCCCAAAGAGGGCCCAGAAGGGAAATGGGATTTCCATGTGCCACCACTCCTTTATGGGGCAATGGAAAGCAAAGATGGGATCTCAGAGCATTTTGTCTCACAGTAAGACAAATCTGCAAATGAGCAGGCAGGCAAAGAGACGCAATGATAGCAAGAGATCAAACGTCTGATTACCAAACCCCAGCATGGTGGATCGGGCACGGGAGAGCCAAGTTAACAAAGGGACAATCGTCTGTTTGCAGGAAGAGTCGTTTTGATCACTTCACACAGACAAGATAGTGCACTCTTTATAGCCATTAAGATCTATAGACACAGGAGACTGTCTCACTCTGCCACTTATTAGCTGCTACTTTGGAAATATTTCCCAACCTATGCTATAACCTAAAATAGGGAAAATACACACTTATTCGGCCACAGCTGCCAGAACGAAACAGATCTTTTTCTTTCGCTCAAAACTCTTCAGTGGCCCCCATTGCATTCCTCCATAATTGGCCCACTCCAGCCCCTCCCTGACCTCATCTCCCAGTCCACTCAAGGGCGCCTTCGCCCCCACTGCTCCTCTGAAGCACCCAGCGAGCTGCCCAATCTTGGCCTCTGTGCTAACTCCGCTTTTGCTTCCGGTGCTCTTCCCATCTCCCTCCTTGACCTACACGAGGTCTTTGATGCACTGTCACCTCCTCGGTGACCGCTTTACTTAACCTCTGCTTTCTCCAAATGTTTTCCATTCTTTGCTCCACGACACTTACCGCCTTCCATTGTGCTATATAATTTATTTATTATGACAACTGCTTGCTCTCCTCTGCTGCTTCATTCCCAGACCTATCCTAACTGCCTAAAACAATGAGGAGTAGGTGCTTAATTTTTGTTACACAACAACCTCCTAAGACTAAACTAGATGATGCCCATAAAGTGCATAGCTCAACAGAGACATACAGAGGTACTCAATAAATATTTCCTGCTGCTCTATGATGATCATTATTGTTGTCATTCTTAATTTTTTACCCATCATAAAAGATGTAAGCTAACCCCCTATTCATTTGTACCATAATAAAATTTTTTATTCCTGTATTAATTAATTAGGGTATGAGTCTCTTCACCCCCGGTTCTTAGAAGGGGCAAGACCTACCTTTAGCTAGTTTCCTGATTCTGCATAGCATCTTGGTATATGGCACAAGGGAGTACCAAAGGTGATGGGTCACCCTCCCAACTCCTACCCCATTTGTCAGTATGCCGAGGGCTGAGAATCACTATTAGGTCAAGGATGCTAGCTGCCCCTCTTGTCTCTATAGTACTGTAGTGCACATGAACATGATCTCCACGGTACCTACATGTCAGCAGGAGACGGGAAAGTGTTTGATTTTACATTTACCAAAGCATAAGGCAAGAAGAGGGAAGAAAGGCGCGTGACCTGCTTGCTAGAGTCCTCGGGATTTAAACTGCTGCCACACTGACTGAGACACTTGCGTTTCTCTCCAGGAAAAGAAGAAAACAGCAACCATCTGGCCAACCCATAACCTCCCAGGCGCTAATGAGATGCCTTCTTTGTCAAACACTTAGGAGCCTCTGTGATAAAGCACCACCCTGGGTAAATAATGAATGGAGCAGACCCATTAACTCCAAGTTTGACTGCATCTTCTGTTTTCTTAACATGAAGGAAGACAGGAGCAGCCGAGGCAATGAGCCGTTCCGTACTCGGAGCCGAAGTCTGCTCTCTACTTCTCAGCTGATAAACCGTGTGAAGTACACATGGCAGCCAGGATACCAAGTGCTGGCTTCTGCCTCTCTCCCGTCAAGTCCAGACTCCTGTGTTCTGTGAGTGGCACCTGTGTGAGGGAACATGGCATGGTGTCTCTCAGCACACTGAGGGTCTCATCAATGCAGCCATTTACAGAGCGTTCGGGAGGCAGGAGAGGGCAGCAGCTAAAAGCGTACGTCTCTGAGAAAGAAATTCTTGTGTTCAAATCCTGAATTTGCCAGTTAGTGTCTGTGTGACCTCAGCCCAATTACTTCACCTCTTGGAGACTCAGTTTCCATCTCTGTGCATATGATGTTAACAACACTTAACCCATAAAGCTTGTGGAGCCATAGATCAAATAATGCATGAGGTCACTTAACACTGAGTCTGAAGATCAACAAGTACTCAATAAAAACTACCCATCTGAAGAGTCCGGAAGAATCCAAAAGCCAGGGTGCTGTTGTAGTCAATAACCCAATCATTGCACAAATACCTATTCTATGCCTACTGGTTCTAAGCTCCAATTTAGCCACCAAAGATACAGCAGCCAGCAAAGAAGACAGGATGCCTTGCCCTTACCAAGTTTGCTGGCTGATGGATAATTATATGATCATGCTATGCCACCCAGTATTATGCATGCTTGACCCATATTAATTTAGTTAATGTTGTAATTACTCTGTGGAGTATTATTATTATTAATCATTTTGATCACCATCATCATCATCATCATCATCTCCATAAGACATAAGAAGTAACTGAGGCACAAATGATCAAGTAAACTGCCTCAGGTCATGAAGCTGCTAAGCACCAAGCCAAACTTCTGAACTCAATTACACTGACACCCAAGTCTACTCTCTTGAGCAATTCTATACACACAAATATTTCCCTGCAGCTGCTAGATAGTGAACTCTTAGTCGATAGAAAATGCAACTCATTCATTAGTGTGGCAACAAAAAGGGGGAGGAGCTTGTGAGGCTGCTCAATAAATGCTCACTTGTGGAGTGAAGGACAGATTTTTCTTTGAGGCACTGGAGCTACTCTCCTCATTAGAGCTACTCTCCTCACTAGAGCTACTCTCCTCACTAGTCCATGACACCCCTCCATAAGCCCTGAGTATATAGTGAAAACATACTATTCTTCCAAATGAATAGGGAGGTTATTAAATAGACACCAGCTTTTCCAGAAAGGGTGTTGAATTATCGTTGAACCCCCTGTACCCTCCCCTGTACTCTCAAATACAAATGGCATGCATTTGAGAGGGTCCTGGCAGACAGTAACAGAATACATGGTGAAATGTGCCCATCCCTTTATTTTGGAAACCAACATAACATTCCAACTAAATTTAACAAATGTCAAAAGCCAGTTGTGGTGGTGTATGTCTATAACCCCAGCACCTGGAAAGCCAAGGAGAGAATCAGGAGTTTGAGGCTAGCCTTGGCTACACAGCAAGATATTGTCTCAATGAAAGAAAAGAACAGATCACACTCATATGTGTCCCACCTCAAACATCTCTAACTCTTCATTGTTCTCAGGGACATCGAAACAAACTCGCTTGAAGTTGAACGGACGATGAAGAAGAAGATAGAGACAGCTGTTACATTGAGGGAGGTGGAGGCAGGAGACAGGTGCTCCTTAGGAGCTGAGATTTATAGTTCCGTAAGACTAGCTGGTCTGTACTGAAAGTGCTTGGTGCCTGATCCATAATAATTATTTTTATATTAATTCCATTTTATATGCTGTATTATATATATATATTTAAATATATGTGATTATATTTTCTGTAGTTAACACATGACATGTTTAAAATTAATCTATATCCATCTTACCTATCAATTATAACAACATACTGCATAACATTAAAATGTTATTGTAATATACATTTATTTTACTAAAACGTCCATTTATTAGTAAAGTCTACTAGGTTATGAATTGTCCACATTGTCTCACTTAAACCCTATAATAATCATGACTAAATAGTAGTAATACAATCTCTATCAGTTAAAAAAAAATCAAACTATTACTATAACAATGATACCTAAAAAAAAATATAGTGCTTTCAACGAGAGTCTTAGTGTGTAACAGTCTAGAAACAGGGCTAGATATAGTTCAAGCTGCTTTGACAAAGACACTAACTGAGTGATTGAAGGTAAGTTTTTATTTTTGTTGTTTTCTTCCTGAAGTGCCACGTGATTGCCTAGTCAGTCAGCCTGCCGTCAGGAAAGTGAGTGGCACACCATCTCATGCAGGCACATCCCAGCCCTCCAGCAGCAGGAAGGAGCAATGAGAGAGCATGCCCACTTCTTTCTAAGAACAAATTCCCAAAGCGGCTCACATCACCTGCGTCTCTTTGATGGGGACTTTGTCAAAGAGGATTGTAAGGAATAAGCAAGAAAAACACAGTGGTCTTCATAGACATCCATTTCTTTTCCTCCTCTTTGACATTGATAACTTAAAAAAAATCAATCATATCATCATTCGAGTTTCTAACTCACCAAAAACTGCAAGCCATGGTCTGGAAAGATAGCTCAGCTGGTAAATTACTTGCCTTATAAGCATCAGGATCTGAGTTCAATCCCCAGAACCCATGTTTTTTTTTTCTTTTAAAAAAAAAAGGAAAAAAAAAACTAGACATGGTGGTGTACACTCATAATCCCAGCTGTGGAGAGGCAGAGAAAGGAGGGTCCCTGGAGCTCACTGGCCTGCCAGTCTAGTCTAATTGATCGACTCTAGGCCAATGAGGAGTCCTATCTGAAAAGTAACTGTGTTACTGAGGATCATAACAGATAGTTCTGTGGCATATATATATTTCCCTTCACACACATGAATATACATATGAATAAAAATATTCAGACCACCATAGACAGGGTGATCTTCTCGCATCACTGATGTTAGACTCAGCTATGGAATCTACTTTGTGCCATGGAATGTTAGTAGGCACAATGCAAGCAGAAGCTTTAAATGTGTCGACTGGTTCAACTGGGCTACTGCTCTACGGGTACACTCTGAGAATAACTTAGCCCCCCAAAAAGAGCTGCTCCTTTCAGCCTGAGCTGAAAGCAAACACATGTAGAATGAATGTACAAAGTCAATGTACAGTGAGGCTAACCCCACTCACTGTGCAGCCTAAAGCAGCATCATTTGCTGTACCCAGGCTAGATCTGTTGACCAGAATTGGGAATGTGAACTAAGTGCCTCTTTCCTGTAGGTCACTGGGTTTAAGACAGTTATCGTACCACATTATTGAAACAACTGGCTGATGGAGAGATGGAATTAGAAGGAGGACACTGCCATAATGAAAACCGAAAATACGTACCTGTGGCTTGAAGAGCAGGCAGATGGTGAGGAAGCTGTAATGGAAGGCTGGAAACATGCCATCCCATGTTATTTCAAGAAGAAGTACTTGGCAAAACTCATCTGTAATGATTTGGAAGACAGAAAATATGCCTAATGAACTTGAAGCATTGGATAAGAAAGTGTCCAGGCAGAATATTGATCGTGTAATATACTTGTTACCAGCTGGATAAGGTATATAAGACAAAGTGGGGTTTAAGAAAAGAACTGACCGATTTTCCAGCAGAACTGAGAGTGGATAAAGAGAGCTCAAAAATTCCAAGACTTCCACATCACAAGACTGAAAGAATCTTTCGCCTCACCATTTTGTCAGTCTCAGGACAAAATCTAAATCAAGGGTGTGGCTGTCATATCCTTTGTAACGACTTCTAAAAGGACTAAAGTGATGCCTAACTATGCTCTTGAGCGGAACAAAGTGCTCCTAGAAACATAAAAGGCACGATCCTACAGAGACCTAATATAACCAAAGTAGCCAAAATTAAGTGCTAAGAGAAAAAGAGAGACATCTCGCTCAAACGCATCATAGGTATAACTTTCAGTGCAGGGAATTGACTGAGATCAAATCCTTTCAAAGTAGCTATATTGATGGAATGCTATCAGCCTGAAATAACTGTTTGAAATGGAAAATGATCCCTGCCTGCCCAATTTCTAAAGGCAGAGAGAAAGACTTGGGCTCTAAAGTTCTCTTTAGAGGTGTTCATGCCTGGTAGATGATGGCAAAAGAGAAACCTCCTGGAGGTCAGAGCCAAAAGACACAAAGAGTACTAGAGGAGAAGTCATCCCCAGAGATAGAACAGGTTCTGACCCTCAGGTCAATACACTATGACCCACAGCCAAGCCCTGCCGTCACCCTGTTTGGGAAATATCATTATGTTGGGATATAACCACACACACACACACACATACACACTCATTATGTTATTCACACTGCTTTTGTTTTTAACTTACAATAAGTACATATGGTCTACAAAGCCTAAAACATTTAGTGTCTGGCCCTTCATAGTTCACAGTGAGTGATCGGACCCTCTGCACCCACGGAACGAAGGGACCTGGCTTCCCTTACACAGTGGGCTTTCAGAACGCCTGTAGATCAGTCATTGCCGTGTGTCTTCCATTCTCCCCTGCTTCGAGCGGGAATGTGTGAGGCAGCTTTTACACCTCCATTCAACATCACTTGTTGGGAGCTTAAAAGGCAAATCGCTTGTCTCTTCATTTAGCGGTCGGTATCTTAGTCAGTAGGAGTCATGTCAGGATTTGGGGTGATTCCAAGATCAAGCCTGATAAGGACTGAATGAGACATTTGAAGGTGCTGCAATGGCAGAAAGTAAACTCTGCATGTAGAACAGTGAATAGAGGCCAGACTATAATGTTTTGTGCTGTTGTTGAATTCCCTTCTGCCTGTAGGTACTGTATCCTTCCTAAAGACATGGGATTGGCTAGGTGACTTGCTTTGGCCAAAGGAATGTCATCAGCCATGACAGCAACTGAGGCTTCGTGTGTTGATGTGGTTTGTTCTGGATCTTTTATTTCTATGTTCTATCAAGAGAAGATTTGCCCTTCAACTTGGTGAGCAGAGCAAACACATATAGAACAGACCTGAACCAAAGATGAGAACTTAAAGATGAGATCTTAGCCAAGTCCAGTGAGCCTGACTCCTGAAGCAACACCTCCAGGTAAGTCCAGACCAGATCATCTAACCATTGTCAATCTGCAGATCCACCAATGACAACAGGAATTTGTGAGCCACTGAGAACTGAGTGGCCTGCTACCCAGGTAGTTGACATGTAAGGCTTCTACAGTGTGAGAAGGTGGTAGGGATCTAGCAGGTTGTTTGACAGTTTGGAAACCCCAAACCCTTCATTCAAATCTCAACTCTGTTACTTACCTGCTTTTTAACTAGAGAAAGTCAGTATACTCTTTTGAGTCTCGGGGTTGGTTACAAAATGAGTATAATAAAATCAACCCCACCCCAGTGATATCTGGGTATTTGAGTGGTGGGAAAGAATAGGGAAGAGTAGGGTCCAAAAAAACAAATTATATGCAAAAATGTCATAATGTGACCTATTATTTTAGATACTAATTTAAAATAAAAATTCTAAATCAGAAGGTCATTCTAAGACTCCATAACATATTTAAATATGGTTGTGAGTGGAGTATACAGATATGCAGTTTCTTCAGTATTGCACTTCTTTTTTATAAAACTGCCTGATTTTATTTTTAATTAATGACAGTGAGAGAGTTGATGCCATTGATATCTTCTGACCCCAAAATATGGCCCTATTAGGTTTAGAAAGATAAACATCTCTAAGCTGTTAGTATTTTAATCATTTTTTCTTAATTTTGTTTATCTGATTCCTGAGTTTTTTTCCTCCACTGAACATCTATTAATTCTATTATAAGAAAGCTAGACAGCATAAAGGTTATTTGTTTGCAAATGGACTGTGCTACCCAGTCTTTTATTCCTAGGCTCCTCCCTAAGTCTCTCCCTTCCTGTGATGAAGGCACAGTAACACTGGTCACAACAACCCAGCTGCCAGACAGAATGCTCTCTAAGTCCACATTCCTGCCTCAGCACAGAATGAGGAAAATCGAGAACATTCTCCTTTGCATACAAGCCAAAGTCCATGAAAGGCCAGCCAGCCAACATTTCCCAGCAAAGAGCCCTTCATGGGAAATGTTTATTTAAAACTATGTCCTCCAAATAGTGTTCCCTGTGCCCTGGTGCCACTCGACCGGAATCTGGGGTGTTACAACCTGATTACATTGTGTTCCTGTCAAAAATATTTTTTCTTCCTCCAAAATGCCAAAGGGAAGAGCACAGGTTTCCTAGAAATAGCTCTAAATTGTCTCCCTGTACCCAAGAATGTAAGCAACGTGCACACAGATGCTGTCCAAAGGGACAGGGGAAGGTCAAGTTCATACCACTGATGAGATCCATTTGTTCCACAAAGACAGCCAACACGGGTTTCTGGAGAGAATTATTTGAAAAATAAATCTACCCACACAATTCCACTCAGCCCTCCAGCTAAAGCAGTAGAACCCTCCAGAAACCTCTCAGCTTGCTTTATAATAGAGTAGCCAAGCTGGACAAGAAGACTACAACATGGAACCAATGATCAAATTGTCCTCTGACACAGTGCAATTGCTGAATGTAGGATCTGTCCAAAACTTAGCATTTTCTCTGTTCGGTAAAATTTATTGAGTGAGTGGCTGTGTAATATTAAGTAGCACATCAGCATCCACTCCTATCATCAGACTGAGCAGGGCAGGTGGGGAGGAAGGCCTGTGGAGAAAGCATGCTACATGCAGAATGTGGAAGCCAGCCTCCTGTCAGAGGCTGTGGTCTTCCACTGGTTGGCTATGGACAGCTGCAGAGTGGCATGTGCTCAACTGGAAGACGAAGGTGGCCAGATGATCTTGAAGTTTCTTTGCAGCATGGAGTCACATCCTCTTAAACATGAGCAGCAACCACTGCTCACTTCACATCATTCAGGCACTGTACTAACCACTTGGCCCTTGTCGTCTCAGGGGATACTCAAGACAGCCCTTTGAGCTGTTAGGATTATCTCTACTTTAGGTAAAGAAAGACCCAGGGAAGTGAGTGAAGAAACGTCCCCAGTGCCACACAGTGGAAGAGGAGCTGAACCCTAAGTTAGAAATGCAAGCTCTCCAGCATGAAACCACAAAGAATCTGCCTCCACAGCACATCTCCATGTGTTGGCTGCCCTCTGGGGCCACCACTTCTTCTGCATAGTTCATTTTCCACGTAGCTGAATTCCTAGAAAATTGCTTTTAAAATGCCTTCAGCAGAAGGTAGCTCTGCAAGCAGGCCTGGCTGGGTAGCTATCAATTTCCTCAGGGTTCCAGAGGAGGCTTGAGGTCCAAAACTACTGTCAAATGTCAAGAAATTCAAGAAAAGAGAGAAAGTCATGACGATTACCAAAGGTGGCAGCCAGTCCCGAGGATGTAGTCATTTGAGTCACTTTGAAACACACACTGAGAAGGTAAGAAAAAGAAAAGGGAAAACAAGCATGTTTCTCAAGCCACTTGGGAGAGTTGTTAAGATTGTGACCATACTCCAGATTCATCAGGTACCACACTATTCCCCTCCCTCTATCTCAAGTATTCGGAGAAAAGACTCTGCCTGTGACAGGAGGACACAGCCACAGAGTCAAGAACACTTGGGACCTCACCACGATCTCCAAAGACATCAAAACTGGCCAAGATCAATGACCTTGACTGAAAATTTGGGACAGAATACAAAAAGGTTTTTTTAATACATTTTTGAGATTATAATCTAATTACGTCACTTCCCTCTTCCTTTTCCCCCCTCCAAATCTGCCCATTTATCCCCTTGCTCTCTTTCAAATTCATGGCCTCTTTTTCTTTAATTGTTATGATACAGATATGTGTATGTGTGTGTGTGTGTGTGTGTGTGTGTGTGTATTCCTAAATACATCAATACAACCTGCTCAGTCTGTATAATGCTACTTACATGCATATGTTTTCAGGTTCAGCAGTAGATGCATTTTTTCAAAGAAAACAGAAAAATCAAATAAAGCTCCTTTAAAGTCATATCTGAGTTTTTTCAAGGTGCTAAAAATGAAATCAAATGCTGAACAATAAGAAATGCACAGTCCCCCAAAGTTCCAAGTAATGAACTTGAAGAAAAAGAGAAGGGAAACACAGCTCATGTTAAGGAAGCAAAAGCCATTGAGGACTAAGGCAGGAAAAAAAGTCAGCTTCATTAGCGGCCTGGAAGTGAAGAGCCTGTCTTCCTAAGCCAGATGGCCTTGAGCCTAAAATAGAGAGGGAAAAAAAAATAAAGAAAAGAAGTGGGCTGAGGGGGGGGGGGGATTGGATTTCCTCAAGAGAAACCTACAGGTGCAAATTTAATTCTATGGTGTGTGTGTGTAAATGTGTGTGCATATGAGAGAGAGAGAGAGAGAGAGAGAGAGAGAGAGAGAGAGAGAGAGAGAAGAGAGAGACTTTTCCTTGGTGACAGATGAATAGCAATCAGTGACTCTAGGTGGCTGCTGTTCTTGCCACTGAGAGGCAGTCCCATTACGTCTGCTAACAAATGAGCTCAGCGAGCCTTCTTGTTAGTATTGGGCAAATGATCCTCTGGATATGCCTAATCCAAACCACACAAAGGAGCGAGGCCATAGGAAGGCAGTTTGCCTGAGGCAAAATGACATTTTTCATGCTGAAATTGCCTGTTCTTCCTTCGCCGCCATCCCCCTCTTTGAACACTGAATCCTTGCAGCAATGGGCGTTATGAGAGAACAGGCAGGTAAGTAGTCAGACCCGGTAGAAGGATCGATGCATCTGCATTCCTCTGCCTCTGCTCCTCTGCCACCTCCCTCCTGCTCCCCAACTCCCTCTCCGAAATGAGTCTCCCAGGAAATTCTGTTGACCTGCCTCTGTCCTAAGCTGAACTGAAACATCTTCTTTTAAGACAGCCACAATCCTCCCCCTAAATCTGGTCAACAAGTGCACTCCAGGTCTACCTAGAAAAGTAGAAGGCTCACTGAGTCCCTTCACCGTGATGGATCCAGAAGAGAGACACAGTGGGTACAGACAGCCGGAGATGGGTGCAAAGG
>CABHPQ010150877.1:0-14502 GCA_902168405.1 Peromyscus aztecus | reverse complement strand
ACTAAGACAATGAGAGGAGAAAAACTGAAGAAGGAAGAGCAAAGAGAGGAAAGGAGGGGAGAAAAGAAGGACCTGTGATGCAGCGTCACAACTTGCCTGGCAACTCCCTCACTTTGAGCACAGTAACACTGCCACCTAGAGGCTGAGACCCGCTTTCCTCAACTTGAGCACCACTGTGCAAAACTAGTGTGTATTATTCCTTTAGGAAGCTTAGAAAAGGCGAAAGCCCATTATGGAGGACAGGGTAGGTACCACCAAGAGTTTCAGCATCTAACCATTTCAAAGTGGTTAACGCTTATTAAGTGCCTACTATGTGCCAAGGACTGAGAAGTACCTACTGTGCACCAAGGACTGAGAAGTGCCTACTGTGCACCAAGGACTAAGAAGTGCCTACTGTGCACCAAGAACTGAGAAGTGTTAAGAATACAACATAGATATGACCATACTTTCTCTGCTCAAAGATCTCAGACTAGAAAGAGGAAACAAACATATACATAAAACATGAAGAATAGGAATTACTTTCAGTGTAGAAATGCATCATGCACATGATGAAGTAAAGGAGAGATTAATTCTGACCAGAGTAGTTGGGAGAGGAGTATGATCTGGCCAGAACTTGGGGGAATGAAGGAATTGGAACATGGGCATCAGAGGGAAATCAGATTGAAGCCACCTTCAATGGTGCATAGCATCTAGGAAATACACCATGCATGTTTACCATGACTGGGTTGCAATGCCGATGTTACCTACAGGAAAAAGAAAGATCAGAAGAAGGAATTAGGCCAAATTGTATCTGACTCTGGGTGTGAAGCTGAAAGAATTTCCAAGTGAACAAGGACAGGATTTTGTAAGTTTCATTCATTCAAGCCCAGTGCATGGAGGAGAAGTTAGTAATTAGCAGATTCTCAATTACAAATTATATAATAAAATGACTATGACAGAAAACCCATGAAAGTTTTGAAGAAACATAGTAACTTAGTTATGTTTTTTTAATAAGAACAGTCTGTAGAAACAGAAAATAAAATGCTAGAAAGACATCATTACAATTTTTCTGCCAAAGTCTAGTTGAACAAAAGACTAGCCCAAGATATAGTATGGGAAAAATGGGAAAGCTTAGATGGCTATGCACAATGTTGACAAAGTCTAAATAGGAGATGAGGGTGAATACATATGTAGAACCAGGGGTTGGCATCAGGTGCCTTTCCCAACCACTCACCAACTTATTTTTGGGACAGGATCTCTCACGGAAGCTAAAACTCACAAAGTCAGCTAGAGAGGCTGACCCCCAAACCCTCAGTGATCATCAGCCCAGGGGTTATGGGTGCTTACTGCTTCTCCTCGGTGCTCAAAACTGAACTTAGGGACACAGGCTTTCGCAGCAAGCCCTTAACAGACTGAACCGGCCCCAGGAGAGTCGACATTCAGCAGGGGGTGTGTGTGGTTTGAGCCTGAGTGGTGGCACTAGCTGAGATAAGGAATGTAGAAGGAGGAACAGTTTGGAGCAGAAGATAGTTTTAGTTGAGAAATGGAGCCTCTATTTTTCAAGAATATAGCAAAGTAGAGAACCTGGCAAACAGTTAAAGATGCTGTGGGACTCAGGACTGCAGGGCTCTGGCACACACACACACACACACACACACACACACACACACACTCTGTACACACAGGGACATGTGCACACTCACATGAGATGAAGATTAGTGATGTTTCCTCCCATCCGGGTGTCATGGATAAGATAAGCCTGGAATATTATTGGAATTTAACTTGCCTTCTCTGCCTTGGTAGAACCAGGACTTGAGGAAGCACCCTAAGTTTCCACATCTGGAAAATGGCGACTGCTGTAAGATTTAATGGAGCTAACCTATGGGACATACCTATGTATGAGTAAATACCCAACAAATGTTAGTGTGTCACCTGGCTGTACATTATGAAGTAGTAGAAAGACTGTGAGAGTCAAGTTCAAAACAAAATTTATCCATCTTCATGACACTGGACAGGAAAACTGGCCTCCCTCAGTCTCATTGGATCAATAAGAAGGGAAGTAACCACCTGCAACCTCTACCTCAGGGGATAAAATGAGATAATGTGCACTGATCAGCTGAAAATCAACTCAGAGTTAGGCCAGATGATTTACTAAATTGAAGAGTGTAGTGGGAAACCCTCTGCATGTCAAGAAACTCACTGGACACTGTGGGGGGAACCCACTGAGTATTGAGTGGTTCTAGGCAAGTGTGCGTCTTCATCATCCCCCTTTCCCCAAAGAGAGAGAATCTTCTCTGGCCCCACTGAAGAAATTCTTCCTTCGTCACTTTTCTACGTTCCAGACATACTTTCATCACAGCACATTTCCTTTATTCCGTCTTCAATTGAGATTTAAAAAGAAATCTTTGAAACTCCCCAGCTGGTAGAACCACTAGGGAATCAAAGCCCATTTGTTCTCTCTTCTACATATTCCCCACATGGCCCACCAATCAAACTCACACTGTTAATCTGCATTGAAAGGAAACGGGTCATTATTTAAAGGAAACAAAGATAACCACAGTGGAGGAACAGGAACAAATAAGGTTATTCAACTTCTGACCCACAAAGAGTTCTTTTTTGTTTATTCTTGGCCATGTCAAATCCCTGTAGACCACTCCTGTAATGAAAAGCCAGAGATGGACAGCTGCTGATTGCTGGCCTGTGGCTAACACCCCAGCACCGCATCGGTGTTTAGGTGGTGGGATGAACACAGGCTCATTGGGCTGGAACTCAGGGAAATGGGATATGATGTGACATTCTTCAGCTTCACTTACAGCCCAACACAGGGGGTCTTTTTCTGACCAGCAAGCATTTACCTTCAGCTTAATCCCTTTCAAGACCAGGTACCTACCATTGTGTGTGGAATTTGATAGACAGAGGGAGCCTTTACAAGGCTCTTCTTGGCTTCACCTCCCTGGCACTCCTCTCTGCTCTAGGAGTTGCCCTCTGGTGTGACACAAATTCTTTGTCCCCTCAGGCCTGTCTTCTCTGAATCCACTAGCCCTCTATTCCTCAAGATGCCCTCCTGTGATATATTCTGATGTCCCTACTCATTTCTAAGTAATAAAAAGTATATATCTACAAAACACATCTGAAATCTCATTCTTATCTGTAAACCCAGATGGCTCCTGTGGCTCAAGTCTCCAA
Organism: Peromyscus aztecus; assembly: GCA_902168405.1. Lineage (NCBI taxonomy): Eukaryota > Metazoa > Chordata > Mammalia > Rodentia > Cricetidae > Peromyscus > Peromyscus aztecus. The sequence goes on along the minus strand of CABHPQ010150877.1, from coordinate 11,337 downwards.
CCCACCTTCTCTGCTGCTGGCACCTTATGCTCTCAGCACTCCTGATCCTGGAGGCACGGACTTACTCCAAAGGGTTTTCTGTCCACAGATCTAATAAGCTGCCACTTGCATTAGCTTCTACCTTTACACCACCTCCATTCTGCATCTTCTGATCTTCAGAGGACTGATGTCACACATGTATGCTCGAGTCCATATTCTATTCAGAACTATTTGATGGTTTTCATGCAGCCTGATTTAAAACATGCATACAGTCTTGAGTGTGAGCCTCCATTTTCTCCATGGTCTCTGTGTCTGATCTTTCTCATCCTGCCTACCACACCCCCAGGGTTGTCTGTTGGTCAGGGTTCTGTCAGAAAGCAGAGAGCTCAGATGCTGAAGGGCTGACAGCACAGAATCCACTGGTGGGACTATTAATAGGGTGTGTGTAGCATCAGGGGAACAGCATCAAAGCTACAGAAAGTGGCTTCACAGAGATCAGAAGCCAGTTAGAAGCCCTGCCTGTCTCAGACCTGAAGGGGCAAGGGATAAAAACAGTGTTCAGCCAGGTCTCCCCTGGATCCAGAGAAAGAGGAGCCTCAGAAAGTATAATGGGACTGCAGCCTCTGCCAGAGCCTTGGCCTGCTGGGAGTGGGAGAATGATGGCAAGGGGACAGGGAATACTTTCATCCCCCCATCCTTGCCCTGATGACTTGTCATGCCCCCAAGAGATTGTAGGGCAAGGAAGCCTGCGCAATCCATCTATAGATGCCATACTCCTCCGACACGGAGAAAAGACAAGAGGGACGAGAAGAGATGCAGTAGAGAGGCAGGGCAATGGGAGAACAAGCTGCACCCTCCATCACTGCACCCAGTGTTTGGGCAAGTGCAACAGCTAACATTTCCTATCACACACAGCATTGGCGTGATCCTATGGCCATGCTCAGGATCCTCAGGGGAGATTTTCTCATTGAGAGGCATTGAGAGTTACACATTCCGTATGCCTTGTGCCTAGTGATGTATCTGGTGGAATGACACAGAACAAAGACACAAACACACGACTCATCCTACAGAAGTGTGTTCAAAAGAATCCCCACATACCCAGAACCTGCTCTGTTCATTCAAAAGGAGAAACAAGGGCTGGAAATGAAACTGGGGCCAATATGTGACTGAAATCTGTCCAACCCAGCATCTCTTCCAGCACCTTTCAGACCTGGATGACATCTGTGCCACACAGTACATCCCTCAACACCTCTCATTCCTCAACTGGCAGCTAAGGGAAGGACCATTAAAGAAACTGGGGCCTTTGAGCCCAGGCCCTGTTGAGCAGAATCTCTGCCGAGCTGCCAGGCCCTGCGAATTGATCAATGGAATAGTAAGACCGGCTATGCACTGAACAGTTCTTCTCCAGAATAAAGGCTTTCCTCTCCACGCGGTTCTTGCCTTTTGTCAAGGAAAAGAAAAGAAGAATCAGCCCAGAGTGAATTCCTTGGAGTGGGAGGTTGGTAGGCAGCAGATGCAGGCTTGCACAGTGCATTCGTCTGAAGCATATGCCCACTGTACCAGGGTGGGAAACCTCTGCCTCCAATGCTCCGGGACCACCCTGGGTTGAGAGACTTCGTTTCCTTCCTTACAGGAACAGAGAAGCCATGTTTCCATCCAAAGAAGGTATATGAGGCAACATGGGGACACTGTGGATATACAGAGCGGGTAGCACCCAGGTTGCTGTGCAGGAGAATGTTCTCAGGGAGAAAAGTCAGGAATCACGAAGGATAATCTCCTCATCATATATCCAGGAAACATTTCCGCTAAGTCTCCAGAACAGGAAAGCATGGACGCTGAAGCTAGACTGGATGGGTTTGAATCCTAGCTAGCCCACTCACTGTCTTTGGGGATCTTAAGCAATTTGAGTCTTCTCTCTGCCTTCCTGCAAAAAGACCTAAGTGACTTAACTCATGTCATGTAGTGAGTATAGTGCCTAGCACAGAGCAATAGCTCCCAAGATAAACCAGCTATTGAGATACATGTTCAATAGAGATAGCCAGGAGTAGACAGAACACATATAGGCCATGCTCTTGAAAAACATATTGATAATAGTAGGTAACATTTGTTGGCCATTTACTAAACATTAGGCACTATCATAGTGATGCTGTGTATTACCATCATTTAATACTCTCCATGGTTCCATGTTCAGAAGCAGACACTGGGGTGAATGTTGGTTTGCCAGAGCTTAGACGTGAGGATCAGCAATAACAAAGAAGCCAGGAGATAAGTTCATGATTACAGTTGGTGAGAAAATACTAGGAAGAAAACGAAAAATCTTCAGAAGCAGAACACAGGGAAGGTGGTCTGGGCCTCCGAGCCAAGGTATAAAGCAAGGGAAAATATCAATCATGCAAAGAGCCAGGGTGAGAACTCTAGCCAGAGGGCACAGCAGAAGAGTTGATGTTGATTGGAGGAAGACACTGGAGTGCTCAAGAAACTGAAATGGGACAAAAAATGTTCAGAATGATGTAAGTGGGGGGCTGAAGGGAGTGTTGGGAGTCTAAAGTACAGGCAAGGCCGACGTGTGGCAAAAACTCTGACCTAAATACGGAAGTCCACTACAGAGACTTAGTTGGAAGGTTCGTCTGAATTGATTGATGCCGTGGGAGGAGCCTTGAGTGAAAGAAAGCAAGGACCCTTTGGAAATGATTGTCATAATGTGCCGTGACTTGGACCAGAGAAGCATCACAATTGTCAAGGACAAGGAGATACTTTGTGACCATTACGGAATAAAGACATGCTTCACTGCCCAGACAGGATGAGACAAATAAAATTCCTCTGTGCTTTTCTTATATCACCATCACCATCACTACCATTGCCACCACTATTAGGTCACAGTCCCTGGCCAGAGACGCCCCCTGGATTGTCATGACCCACTCAGACTCCCAGATGAGGCGCCTACCATCAAAGTGACAGTCAATGCCTCAGCTATAATGCATACACAGATACCCAAAGAAACCCTGGCTGGAGAAGTCCAGAAAGAGGCAGTACAAATAGCCTGAAGCGGCAAACAGGAGGAGGAAGACTTAAAGCAATCGTGGGAATTGCATGTTAGATACAACCGGCTGTTTATCACACTTCCTTTGCCTATATTGCCCATAAGGGACTATCAGCATACACTGCCCTCTTCTTTCAAGGTCTGAATCTTTGATACATTACTACATAATATTGAGCTACTTATTCATTCATGATACATACAAAAATATTATTGAGTGAATCTGCTATACCACTGTATCTGTATCGAGCATTGGGGAAATACAAAGACAAATGAAATACCACCTCAAGGCTCTTGATTTCACAGTGATGAGAACAATTATCATACAATACGACTGAAGCCAGCGTAAAGGGAAGGATGTACAGCTGAGGAATGCTCAAGATGAGCAGACTCTTAGGGAAGGAAAGTAGGGAAATAAAAAGAGGGGGTGGAGCTTATATCAGAATAGAAAGCCCTTATGGGGCATTAGGAAGAATAAGGCATTCAGTGTGATTCAAGTTCCACATCAAGGAGGAAGTAAGGGGACTCAATGCAGGTCCAGTCAGGAAAAGCCTTTAGGCTACGCTTGGAAATTAGGACATTTCCCAGATCCTCTAGGGAACCATATTTTAAGACATGCATAATGGTCTTTTTTTTTCCATTTGTGATCATTCCGTATGCAGAGCAATGTAGAGGAAATGACACTGAAGACAGCCTGAACATGATCCCTGTAGTAACTCAGATAAGAAATAAGGAGGATAAGAGTCAGAGCAGATGCAGAGAAGAGAGAGAAGAGAAGAGATAACACCAGAGAAGGCCAAGAGAATGTTGTGATTATTTTGTGTATATGGTGTGGGAAGACAGAAAGAAAAGTATTAAATTTTCTACCCATGGATGAGAAATTAGGTCGTGTGAAAAACGGTTCTGTGGGTAATTTTTACTAAACATGGTAAACAATGGGAAGACACTGAATAGTTTTGAACAGGGGGATCATATGATCATAGATATGAATTAAGGGAAATGCCCATCACACATAAAGCCGTGGTTGAAGAAGAGGTGGCGGCGGGACAAGGGACATTAGGATGTTCCTCTGACAGTATGCTAGGTGGGGAGAATTGCACATATGGCTATGGAAAGCTGAGGAGTCAGAAACAAGTATAAGCAAGGGGTATTAGTCCCTTCTCTATTGCTATGATGAAATACCCTGAGCAAAGTAACTTAATTAAGAAAGAAGGGGTTTATTTTGCTGGCAGTCCCCGATGAAAATCTATCATGGTAGGGAGGTAACAGGGGCAGAATCTTGAGGGAGTTGGTCCATTGCAAAAAACAATGAAGGTTTGTGCTCAGCTAAATTTCTCCTTTCTATACAGCATTGTATTTACCCAAGGGATGTCACCAAATTTGAGTATGGTTCTCTTCCATCCCTCTCAGGCATGCCCAGAGACTAAATAATCCCTCACATACGTGCCCGGAGGCTTGTCTCCTAGCTGATCCCAGGTCCTGTCAAGTTGACAATTAACACTAAACCATCACACAGGCTCTTAAAGAGACTGACCAAGAGCAAAGGCCAACACATCAGCCTTGGTGAACAGGAAGGAAGTATCCTCTGAAATGGGACATTGCAGCAGAGAAAGATCACCACTAGGGGCAGAAGAGCATGCATCCCAGGCTCCTAGCAGCATCTGCAGCCATAGAGAGCCAGACAACAGGGAGTGCCATGCATGCAACACACCAAAGAAATTGCTAAGGACACACAAACACTCAGAAATTACTGATACGTTTAAAAAAGTCGAGCTGCAAAACAACCCAGGTATTGTAATCCTGTTTGTTAGAAACATGTATGAGGACTGCAAAACCCCCACACACCAGAATGTTTATAGTTGCCATCTCTGAAAAGGAGAATTACAGGTGATTTTTACTTTCTTCTAGATGGCTTTTTCTATTTTCTACCATGAACAAGCATGACTTTTGTAATCAGAAACCCAGCAGAGTTTAAAATATATTTGTTAAGCTCATATAGCATGGCTGTCTTGCAAAATTGAAGAGAAACCTGTTTGCTAACTTCCTTTTTTCCAGTCCATTTATGATCTCTGAGATGCAGGGTAACTTAGATATTACTGCAGAGGAAGGCTGGGGGGTGAAGTTAAACCGCACAGCATCCCATGTCACCAAGGAGAGTACTCACTACTCACCAGAGGGTCCTGTCCCAACCCCTTCCCCAATAGAGAGAGCACTGGCTTCAGGTGACCTCTTCTGAGACATTCCATGTTTGAGCCCAGATAGACCCAGCAGGCTCTGAGCCCTGGGGTCCCTAGTCCTCAGCACATCTCCCTTCCTTCCTCCCAAAGGACAACACTGATGCTCTTCTTTTCCTCTTCCCTGAGGCTCAACTATAAAAGCTCCGTCTAGTAATGAGCTCACCCCTCTCATCTCCTTCTTCCAAATGTTCTCTTTCTCAGATTGTTAACATGTTATCCAGTCCCCAATCATAGTGGGAGTGGGAGAGCGAATAAAATAAACAGACTTGAATGCCTTTGAAGTGGAAGGAAGGGGCAGGAGAGAGGGGGCTGTCAATCAGCCCCTGCAGGTTATATTATCCACACTAAGGCCCGCTGTGTTCACAGAAGCTTCTTAAATATTCTTTGTGACTACAGAGCTACCAGCTCCAGTCTTAAGCAGCTGTTTGCAGAGGGTTTCCAAAGCAGGGAAGGCCTGATCCTTTTCAGCATGATGAATTCTACCTGTTCAGGGTGGAGGAGAGACTTGTGGGAGCAAACAGGATGAAAGGGGGAGTCTCTGCTTGAAGTTGTCCCACTGTGAAGGGTTTCCCTGGTCACTTTTTGCTCCAGAAAAGGGCAGGCCTGGAAATTTCCCAACATCCTTGTGAATGACAAATAGTACCAATAAGGTCCAGTGGCCTTACTCCTCACTCAGTCTCATTATGTAGATAACAAGGCAATGTTCTCTTAGACTAGCTGCTCTGCATCTCACACAGAGACTAATCCTGCCTTTTCTGGGGAAGATATGGAGAAGTTAAGCAAGGTGCCCGATACACCCAACTATTTGCTTTTATGACTTCATTTACTATTTAATACTTTGATACATACTTTTATCTTAGGCCCTGAGATCTGTCCAGGTACCACTCTAGGTGGTAGGAACAGAGTCCTGCCCTCAGGTGCTTATGTTCTGGTTAAGATAGAATGAGGTCTCAAGCAGAAGCCGTCCAATTCTGGTCTGGACTATCTCCTCCTCAGACACACATTTCCCCAGTGTGCTCTTACTTTGGAAGACTTCATTTTAAACTTAGCAAAAGCTTTCAAGCATGTCACTGAACTTTCTTTTAACCACAAAAGAACAATTATTGTTAAGTCTAAGCACACAGCATGAAAAAACACAACCCTAAATTTTCAGAGAAAATTGCCCTGTGTTCCTAAAACTAAACAAGCTACTTTTGGTTACATCAGAGAAATCTTAAAATACTAGTGGGAAGGCTTTGGACTTCTTGGAGAGTTTACACCTGTAAGATGCCAGGTCTTCACACAACATAGTGAAAACTTCTAACAAAAGGTCCTGTGAGGGGAAAGGATGTAATATATGTTTTGAAATCCTGGTCCAGCCTAATGGTACACACCTGTCATCTCACAAATTGAGAGGTGGAGAAAGGACTTCAAGGCCAGCCTGCGCTACATACAAGTCTGAGACCAACCTAAGCTAAGTAAGACTTTGTCCCAAAAATAAAAAAAAAAATTTAAAAACTGAAATCACTAGCCTACATGGAAGTTACATAGTTTTCTGCCTATAGACAGCATTTTGGATCCATAAACCTATAGAGGAACTTCCCAAGACAAATAATTATAGAATCAGAAAGTCGGTGCCAAAGGGACCATAGATGCCATTTAAAACAGCCTCACTCTCCTACAGATAAGAAAATTGATGCCATTCAGTAGAATTACCATTCCCAGTTCCCAAGTGGCTTCCCAGTATCACATACATCACCAAAATTCAGCAGCCCATACTCAGTTGCTGGAAGTCAGGTCATAGGAGAAAGCGTCAGGGTGACAACTGATGAAGGACATGGCCTGGGTCTGTGATAAACTGAACAGGGCTTAAGTTAAGCAGGCCAAAGGAACACGGTGATTTGAGAACTGTATTCTCCTGACACCCTCAAGATCAAAAGCCGACAGGAGGTGCACTTGCAAGGTTAACAGTAGCCTGGCTGCAAGGCCACCTCTGTCAACAGCAGCCCAGCCTTGGCTGCATATGGTGAGGATAACAAGCAGCTGAGAAACCCCAAGGAATACAGGCAGCGGAGAGCTTGCACTCTCCAAGGAGCGTGGAGCAACAGCTAGAGAGAGCAAGATCTGAAAACATCGAAAGAATGAAAGGAAGCAGCTCACATTTCAAGCTTTGTATTTTTCCAGTCCAAGTCAGCTCAGGGCCGCCATTTTTCACAAATCTGGGGCTCCTCTCACGCATGCAGCATGGTGGCCTTAGCAAACACGGGCTGACCTTGGCTAGCATCTTGTCTCTACTGTGAAATGAAGAGCCTTCAGTGCCGCTGGATCACTCATGGGGCACGTCACCAGCCAGAGGGGATGTAGTGTCTGGCTGGGAGGGCAGGAGTCTCTGTGACCACAGGCCCCAGAAGCTCAGACAATTGACAAATTTATCCACAGTAGCAGCAGGAGAGGTAACCTGGCTCATTTAAATCTATGGCTATCATCAAAAATGCCATTGTAGCTGTCTTTTTTTTTTTTTTTTGAGCTGCTAATAAGAAGGAAAAAATGTGTGGTTTAAATTTCCTTTCCCCTTACACTTCCTTTCTGGTCAAAGTGCTAATGAGGATGAAAAGGCACAAAGTCCACAGGGAGAAAGGAGACGGAAATGGCTGGCAGAATATGAACGGTATAGTCAACCTAAAAATACAGGCCAGCTGATTCTACCAGCAGTAGGTGACAGACAGTCAGACACAGACAGTGAGGAGGCTCCCTTCTACGTGGCTGTGAAGATTACAAGGCAGGTGACAGAAACTCGGGGTGACAAGGAAGACCTGGACGGAGAACCTGGGGACACGGGCTGTGGTCCTGACCCTGTGACATCTCAGCCTTTCCATTTCTTCAACTCTAAAACTGTGAATTTCACATAGCAGTTTAAGATTCTAAAATCTAAGCTATAGGTCTACCACAATCAGTAACATTGTATTCTTTCGATACTGTGGTGATTCAGTCACACCCATTTTCCAGGGTCACAGTGAAGATTAAATAAAAATGGGTAACAGAAGCTCAGGATGAAACAGCACAGCATTGAATATGCATTTGGTCACCTATTTCTATTAACCAACCTGCCTGATAGAAGTTCACAGTATCCCCTGCTCACCAATAAGTATATGGAGGCTAGGAGGAATTGGTGGATGTCTCTAAAGTCACACATGATAATCATTGGAACTGAGACTCCAGACAAATCGTTTTGAGTTCAAAGCCCATACATATCCTTAGCCTCTGTACCACAGCCACTTTAACAATATATGGGTATGCTGCAACAACATAGGTTATCAATAAATATTGTAACACCTTCCTGTTCACCCAGGATGATGAAGTATGTTAATATGTCTATTGAATGAATGAATGATTGAATGATTGAATAAAGGAACAGCACATCACAAGAGGCTGTTACACCATGAACCTATCTGGTCCCGTGATGCAGCCAATCTAATTACTGAGAAGAGTCTAGCACAACTGCCTTTTCCAAGAGTCAGAAGTTAAAGTGGAGGGAGATATGTCCCCAAAATGAAACTATGGAAGCCTATGAATAAGGCAGAGCAACCCAATATTGCACTGAATGTCTTAAGCACACTCAGGGATTAAGATTCTAGCTTTAAATGAATTTTAAAATGAATAAACAGACCAGCAAAGGAAATGCCTAACTTACTGACATTTCCTTGCTCATCTAATTTGATAAAGAAATAAACAAGTCTTGGAGTCCCGATGCCACGCTCTCCCATGTTCCTACTCCTTCCCTGAAATCCTTTCGACTTTACACAATGTCCTCTGAAGAGTCTTCAGAGAGCAGCAATATGGACATTCTGTGCTGAGCTGCTGAGCGGAGTGTGTGCCTTCAGAGCATGCAGAAGGAACACCTGAGCAGGCCCTTCCAGGACTGTGGCTATAAACTCCACTCCCCACTTCTTAGCAGCACAGGCTCCTTGGCTGGTGCACAGGGCAAGGGATCACAAAGAAGAAGAAATCAGGGTCTCTTGGAAGGAAGCATATTTTGCAAACTTCCTTTTTTTTTTTTTTTTTTTCCTCCTTCTTTTTCTCCCCCTTTTTTTTTTTTTTTTTCAAAGACCGTGGTGAGTGTCAGTGGGTGCTAAATGGTCCTGTCTCAGCTCTCAGAATTCCAAGAAAGGTGAGTTCTCACTACTTCATCAACAGAACCTGCAAATGGTTTGAAACAAAAATGAGAGAGAAAAAAAATAACATTAGAAGTAAATAAATCACTAGAACCTAAAGGAGCCTTCTGCAAACACACAGGCAAACACAGGGCAAGGAGGGGCAAGCAAGTGACGCACAACGTGTGCTCGCCTCCCAGGCTCCTGCAGTACTCATGCCCGCAGAATGTGTTGTTCCAAATTGCTAATCAATGCTAGATACCAACACCAGCAACTGCTAATAACGAAGAACCGCCTCACTTCCCCTGTAATTATGTCTGACACAGGTCTCCGTGAGGAGTGTCAAGACTCAGGTTAGCAGCTCAGTGTGATAATAACCCAAGATTACCAGAAATTCGCAATGTCAGGGAGAAAGAGGCTTGGAGAAAGGAAATGGCAATTAGAAATACTTGTCATGGTAATTGCATTGTGAGTAGCAGACATCCACTTGTCAGTGGCCAGTGTAAGTTTTCTTCTGCCCGACTTTAGAAAAACATCTTCCCGGCAGGTAGTGCAATAGAGGAATACATCATATTTCCAAAAATAACAGTGTGGAAAAAGTATTACTTCTCTCTAAATAATGGTGTGCTAGATGATATTTAAAAAAAAAAAAAAAAAAAAAAAACCTCTTGAAATTCATAAGGCTGACAGCAGTGCTACTTGACCAGCTAGTGAAGTTACCTTAAGCCACACAGCGACCACCTGATCTCACTCCTGTGCCTTCTATGAAGCCTAAAGTAGCTCTCAACTTTATTCTTTCATCATTCGCTTTGTGCCAGATGGCCATAACCAGAGCTGCATAATGGAGTTCACTGAGAACGTAAAGTGAGAACTGACTCGTGGAAGTCTCTCCAATCATCTCCTATGAAAGGATGGAGCCCACCGAGGGACTCTGATGGGTGGGTGGGCCTCTCTTCTGTGCTGTTTAGAAAGTTGTCTGGAGACACAGGACACAGAACCTGTGCGAGCTCCTCAGCTCTAACACTGAGAGATGTACCTTCCGTTTATCTTGAAGCTCAAGTGAGCTTTCTGAAAAGCAATCGCAAACGTGATCATCCAGGGTCAGGCCTAAAACCCACCAGACTCCCGTTACCTTTGGGATGAACTATGGTCTCCTTGGAACTGATGTCCTTAGTCTCCAAGGTTCTTGGTGCTCCAGCTTCTCTCCAAGTCTGACAATTGAGCTCTGATGGATTTAACGGCAGTTCTTCAGATCTGATATACCTCAATCCTCAAGCCTCCTTTCTGTTTTATTTTGTTTTGTTTTATTTGCCCAGATTGTTCTCTCCAAGAACCTTATCTACCTAGTTAGCACTTACTATGTGTTCAAGACTCAACTTGAGAACCACCTCTACTCAGAATGGGTGCCTAGTCCCATCCCTCACTGACCAGATGAGGGGATGTAGATCTCTTTCTGTAGAGTCGTATCATTCTACAGCATTTCTGTCCAAAAGATCTCATGTCACCTGCCTGTCCATTCCTCCATTAGACTGGGGTTAGCTTAGGACCCAGGATGTATCTTTCACTCCATTTTCCCAAAACCAGTTATCAGAAGGAAATTGTCAGGCTCAAGGTTGAATAGAATCCACACATGGAGGAAGAAAAGAAGGAAGAATATAAAATTAGATAATGAAGGGGATAGACTTGGTACATTAAAAAGTAATTAAACCTCTTTAATAGGCAATCATTTTGCCATCTCTAGCTATCAGAGACTAAATTGTGTAAGGTGGAATATCAATTATGGCTAGGTGTCTATATTTCTGCAATCTTTGAAGAACTGTTTTTAATTTAGGGATTTATAGAGGTTAAAAAGAAGATTCAGTGAGAACTAAAGACACTCTAGGGAGACAGTGAATCCTGGTGACACTGTGTTGGGCCTCCTCCCTGGGTGGCAAACCAGCCTGCTTGGACCTTC
>CABHPQ010150875.1:0-21524 GCA_902168405.1 Peromyscus aztecus | reverse complement strand
CACACACACACACACACACACACACACCACACAAGTCACAGTCCTTCACCTACACCTCATTAAGGAAGACATACAGGCAACGTGTAAACATATGAAATATTTTCAGTGTCATATGAATGTTTCAGTAGGGAACTTCAACTTAAAATGTGCTATGACTCCACATCTATTACAATGGCCAGCATCTAAAACAGTGAGACCATCAAGTACTGGTGATTCTGTGAAACAAAAACAACTCTTCCTCGTTGCTAATGAAAGGCAGTTTGCAAGTATTTTATAAGACAGTACTCACTCTTATCATATTACCTAGCAATCATGCTTCTCCATACTCTCCTATACAATTTGTCTTTACAACAAAGACCATAGATTGTCTTATGAAATTATAAATTTATGGCTCATAGTTATCAAGGCTGGAAATTATAATATCAAATTGCCTAGTAGATTCAATGTCCAGCTGGGGCCCATTTCCTCTTCCTCCTTTCCCCCCCCCTCTTCATCATGTGTCTTCATGTGGTAAGATGGGCAAGGGCACTCTCTTCATCATGTGTCTTCATGTGATAAGATGGGCAAGGGCACTCTCTTCATCATGTGTCTTCATGGTAAGATGGACAAGGGCATGCTCTTCATCATGTGTCTTCATAGTAAGATAGACAAGGGCACTCTCTCCATCATGTGTCTTCATGGTAATGTGGGCAAGGGCACTCTCTTCATCATGTGTCTTCATGGTAAGATGGGCAAGGGCACTCTCTTCATCATGTGTCTTCATGTGGTAGGATGGGCAAGGGTACTCTCTTCATCATGTGTCTTCATGATAATATGGGCAAGGGCACTCTCTTCATCATGTGTCTTCATGAGGTAAGATGGGCAAGGGCACTCTCTTCATCATGTGTCTTCATGATAATATGGGCAAGGGCACTCTCTTCATCATGAGTCTTTATGGTTACATGGGCAAGGGCACTCTCTTGGGCCTCTTGCATACGGGCACTAGATGCATGCTTTAGTCTGCTATACCATAAGTGTAGCTATGGTGAAACCCATTACAGAAGAAGAATTATTGATTGGGAGAAAAGCTTTGTACATGTTGGAATAACAAAATATGCAAAAATAAAAATCACAAAGCAGGTACATTCATGAAATCATTCAACATATCCCATGTATTCAACAAAAATTCATGTAGCATCTGTGACAGGTATTGGGGGGTCAGGACACAACAATGAGGAGAAAAGGTCTGTGGTCCAGCAATTCCACCTTTGAGAATATATAAAAAGATCTGAAATCAGCATGGATGTCTATATTTTCAAGTCAATTACAGCATTATTCTTAATAGACAATTATGTAATAACTCTAAGGGTTCATTAAACAATCTGTGAATAATTAAAACACAGAGCATATACTAACAGGATGTTCAGCTTAAAATATTTATTACTGTGTGTACCACAGCATGTGAGTGGAGGTCAGGTGACAACTTTGTGGAGCTGATTCTCTTCCACCTTTGCGTGGGCTTCAGGGATCAGACTCAGGTCATCAGGTTTGCAAATGCTGGTACCCTCTGGGCTCTCTTCAATGGCTCCTATTCAGCTTTTGACAAGAGAAACAATGCAATTTGATACAACATGAGTGAACCTGGGGGACATTGTGCTAAATGAAATTAACCAGGCACAGAAACACTTAACACTGCACGATCTCAGTTATGCGTGGAAAATAAAAACTCAAATACATAGAAGTTGAGAGAATCCTGTTGGATACTAGGGGTTTGGGTTGAGGAGGCATGGTCAAAGTTAACGATATTTCAAATAGACAGAATAAAAAAAAAAGAAAGTGATGGATATGTTAACATGATAGTTTAAGTGTGGCTATTTAATTATTTGTGAAAAGTTTGATACCCAGTATATCAATGCAAAGAGGTGGCAGGTCTTTAAGAATTGGGTCCTGGTCGAAGGTTGCTGGCCTCGCTTCACACTCTGGATCCCTGACTGGCCACTTGCTCTCTCCCTGTCACATGCTTTTTACCATGATGCCATTTAGCATGGTCTGATACAGCCTGAAAGTTGTCCTTGCCAGGTTGATGCTGTGTTGTTTGGACTTTCTACATCCACAATTGTGGTAAAATGCACCTCTCTTCTTTGTAAAGCTGTCATAATTGAGTATTTTATTATAATGACAACGAATGGAAGAATACAGTGAATTGGCTTTATTCCATAATTTCACACTGTATGCATACAGCATAGTGTGTTTTATAGTTTCCAGCATTAAATAAAATTAATTAGCCTCAAATTCTGAGAACCGTAGTACCCAGGGTTTGGATTTACAATATATAACTTTATAAATATAAAGCACCATCCTTGTGTGTACATGTGATGGTTAAATCAGTAGCAATGCCAGCCACAGGTCAATGCTAGAAAAACAGTTTCTAGCTGAGTCTTGCTTGAGTTTCTCTCTTTTCTCTGTAGATTCAACTCTCCTGTTCTCCTCCCAGCCGATAGCACTATTAACATCTGGCCATACTCTATGGACTGTCTGACCTTGAATTCATTCAGTTAGCATCCTGCCCTCATCACAAACTTCACCTCCTTTCCAAAGGAGCTGACAGAAAAGCTTAACTATTCATGTGTTAGTGGCACCACTGGACCTGTTGAAGTGTTCTCCATCACTAGACAACAGGGCAGCTCGCTCTGGAATACGCTTTCCAGGGCTAGCTCAGATAGTGGTCGATAAAGGCATCTGCGAAATGTTTATGTTAGTCTCAAGAAGTGCAGCATTTTTGGAATTTGTGGTTCTACACTGGCAGATGAAAGCCTTTTATTTATAAATATAGAACGTAAAGTATGTAGAATTAAACAAAAATGCTGTGTTCATAGGTAAGTGAATAGGTGTGCTATACACGTTCAGAACCTAGACATTACTGTTTGGAACAGCCACTGTTACAGATGGGAAAGAAAAAGATTGCATAGTTCATTGTACAGTTTTCAACAAAGGACATTAATAGACCCTTGCCTCTACCTTTGCTACACACTGTGTGGACAAAGATCTTCACCATTTCTTATTGGTATTCAGAACCCTAAGCACTCATGCATGCCTCCACAAGTCAAATTCTATGTAGATCAGATGATTTTTTACATTGTTCAGTGACAAGGCGGAAATTCTTTGCTGTGAGTTTCACTGAGCAACTTAGGGTGAATAGTGTTGTTTTCTAATTTTTTGTAGCCTTAATAAAATTCACATTCCCGAGACCTGTGGTTGCCTGTGAAACTATTTCACCCAACAATAAAATATTTGGATTGGCTGACATGGGCTACCAGCTGGCTAAACACTGACGAGACTGAATGCATTGTAATGCCATCATGAGTAGAAGTTGGCAGATAGTTCCTGAAGATAACAGCCACTAGGTCAGGACTGTGTCCACAAATAATGGGAAATAGTCTAAAGAGGGAAGGTGTCACTCGAAGCCTCCACTCTTTGTAAAGTGCTGTGCAATTGTAAATGGATTCACCAAGCAGCTGCTCTCCTTCCTTTTAAGAGCTTAGTGGCATATCCAACGTGTGCTACCCTGTTACAAAAGGGAAATACTCTCTGTGGAAACAATGGTGGTTTGTTAAGGGTCCCAGAACAAATTCCCCGAGAGACCACCTCATTGTTATTGTTTAGGTCACATTGACCTGGGGCTCAGAAAGCAAGCACTTTCTCAGCAACAGTCTTTACTCTTTACATGCTAGCTGTCTCCCATGATGAGCCTTTCAGGGAGTAAAACAAGTGTGCACTGGAAACTCACTGTTTGTTTTTCCTGGAGTTCTCTATAAAATGTCAGTACTTATTGAAGGGTTCTCCTTGAATTGAGCTCTTGAGGTAGGAGAGTTCTTAGGCTGATTTATGAGTTTGAAATTCTGGAGTATTTCTATAAAGTGAGGATTTACAGTTCATAAATGTAATGACGAGGTGCGGAAGATGCAGTCTTGTAAGGGAAACACTGTTAGAACAAAAGCATTTTTCTCAGAACAAGCGAGCGCCGTCATTTCCTTCAGACAGTGGTCTATCATGACCGCAGGAAGTGGCTTTTTATTGCCACTTGTTTAAGATGAACTCCTTCCCAGTCCATGGGAAGCCACTCCCTCCTGAAAGGTTCACAGATAGAAAGAGGAACTGTATATAGGGACATTTGAGCAGTGATGAGCATAAAGCAACGTCCTGGAAAAGCTGTGGAAAGATGGAGCACATTCTTTCTGTTTTGACCCATGCTTGGGCTCTGCTTCTAGTGTATTACAGTTGGATGCTCATAGTCACACAGATTGGTGGCTGCAATCTTTCCTGGATACATCAGCAAGTGACCTGGTTATTAACCGATGCTTGATTTTCTGCTGTGTCTAAAGGGGGTGGGGGAGAAAACATGTCATGCTCTGGTCTTTTACAACATCAAAGAGAACAAGAAGGAAATTGTGTTCTAGTGGACACTGGCAGATGATAGAGTGATAAGAGACTAAATAGCTCAGCAGAAAAATATCTATGAACTCACAAATCTGGAAGAAAACATCTCACTGGGTGGCAGTGGCACACACCCTTAATCCAGAAGGCAGAGCCAGGCGGATCTCTGTGAGTTCGAGGCCAGCCTGGTCTACAGAGCAAGATCCAGGACAGGCACCAAAATTACACAGAGAAACTCTGTCTTTGAAAGAAAACAAAACAAACAAACAAACAATCAAAACCAACCAACCAAACAAAAAACCAAACAAGAACAACAAAAAACAAAAAGAAAAAACTACAACAACAACAACCCTAGACTTTCTTTCAATGTAGTTGTGAACTGAGTAATTGAGTTGACATACTATCCAAATTTAGGACGAATGTTGGAGCTTACCCTGAGTTTAAAGAAGGAATAACCTCCCAGCCTTGTTTATTTTATACAAATTCTCAGAAAGGCAGAATTTTGTCCTCATTCTTCTCTGCCCAAACCACCTCTATAATAGCCTGATAATGTCGAAGGAGGTCATTCTGTACCCAACCCCCTTGATGTCGCGTTTGGTCTTAGTTAAAAAGAACTGATACTGTAGAAAAGAGCAGTGAATCGGAGGCCAGAGGAGCTGGGTTCTGGTCTAGGATTCACCAGCAACAGTAACTAACTGTTCAAACTGGGATGCATTGAGAGTGAGAGAGAGGGAGGGCATATGGCCCAGGTTTACTCTCACCCCACTGGAGTAAGCCAGTGCCGTCCTGAGGAAATTGAATTCTTTCACCCAACTGTGCATTTGGGTAACATATTATTTTAAAGAAATTATAAAAACTAAAGTAGGATGGGTTGTTTTTGATAATCATTTCCTTTAAACGAATATAATTTTTCGAAGAGTCAACCTCAACGTGAGGAGAAAGGTGTATTTAAGGAAGGCTTAAGGGGGATATCATACATCGTGATGGGGTCATTAGGCAGGCCTGTGTTGTGTATATTTAGAATCTGACCTGCAATCTAAAGGTCTGATATTTGGAGTAATTAGTTCTGTTGTTAATTTGCTTCAGTCATGCAGGTTAAAATGAAAGGACTCTTGGTTCTTCTCCTTCATAATATGATGATTCTTTGTCCAGTTTCATGCTTCAGCCTTGAGCCGTCCACCCTATTGTCTAGAAGATTGGAAGGAATTCATACACATTTTGTAGAGCCCCTGTTCCCCTGCTGGCAACTGTGGTCATGGTTCATGTAGCCCACACGCCCTCTGCCATCTGTTCATTCTCCTCATTATGGATTGGAGCTAAGCAACAGGAGGCTAGTCATTAACAAACACCTTCTGTTGGCTTACAGACTGTGACCAAGAACCTTCAACTGAAGATCGGAGGTCAAAGGAGCTATTCAACTTCTAGATGTTGGATGAGATTCAAATACCAGGGCTGGGAAGGTAGCCCAGCAGGTAAAATGCTTGTGGCATCATATCAGGCCAGAGTTTGGATCCCCACAACCCAGGTAAAAAGGCAGGTGGGTACCACAGCCCGTCTGTAACCCCTGTCTGGGGAAGGTGGAGACAGGAAACCTCTGGAGTCAACTGGCTAGACAGTCTGGCTGAAAGGTCAAGCAAGCTCTGGCTTTAGTGAAGGAGCTTGCCTCAGTATGTCAGTGAGAGAACGAGGAGAAACACCCAGCGCTAACTTTGGGTCTCCAAAGTATTTGTGTGTGTGTGTGTGTGTACCATCACACCTATGTGCACCTCCACATATACAGACGTGCACTTGAACACACATGACATGCACATACATATGTGAAGATTTTAATTAATAGATATTGTCATGTAAGCACCATAAACATGCTAATTAAATAACAAATAACACTAATTTGAATTCCGTGGGCAGGTTTATACAGAACATAACTTTTTTTTTTTTTTGTAAAGGAGGTTCTAGTGCAGAAGAATTATCTGGGTCATGTGTCTTCACTACTTTTCTCAATTCTGAGACAATATACCTGATGAGAAGCAGATTAAGGGAGAAGGTGCAGTTCATCCCAGCAGGGAGCGACTCCAGCTGTGGTGGGCTCCAAATCAGATTCTACCTGGAAATGAAAAGAAATACTATTTCCTAAATACATTTATATGATCCACATGTCTTATAATGTGCTAAGTTCTGAAACATTGGGGGGAAAGGTCCCTGGAATTACAATTTGAAGCACATCTATTCTACAGCATGTTGTGTGAAGAGCACTGGGTGGGTACCAATAAAAATGAGACTATATAAATTAGAATGTAAGGCTAATATCAATGAGAATTTAGAGCAGAAATATTAAGGCTATGCCATTATAAAGTTGGACTTCAAATTAGATTCTTCCTGGAAATGAAAAGAAATACTATTTCTTAAGTAAATTTATATGATCTATACATCTTATAATGTGCTAAGTTCTGAAACATGGAAAAAAGAAGTCCCTGGAATTACAATTTGAAGTACATCTATTCTATGTCATGTTGTGTGACCAGTACTGAGTCTCAGCCTAGTGGATAAGGTTCTCGGTCACACTCTCAGCAAACAAACAGTGAAGTTGGTATGTTTATTGCAAGCTCCTGGCAGCTCATGTGTGGATGGGATGCTGTAGCTTACACAGTAACATACTACATGCATAGCTTCCATAGTTGTAAATGAAATCATACCCTGACATAGAGACATGTTACACAGTCCTAATATAGACTCATAAGCACCAGGAAAGAAGAACTAAATGTGTTAGGATTAGTTTTGTAAAGCTTTTCTTTCTTTCCTAAATTATTCAAAAATAATAGTTTTCATTTCTTAGTTTTGTTTATTTATTTTGATAAAACAACTTCCTAGATTGAAAAAAAAGATGAGTTACTCAGTACTTGAGTAACTTTAAAGATTCTAAGTGCTACTCCTGGAGACAGTATAGAGAGAGCAGGTACAGGTTTCAGGAAATGTGAGTTTGCATTCTAGTGCTCACATTTATCACGCATGTGTGTTTATGTGTGTTTGTGTGTGTGCATATGTGCACATGCATGTGAACAGGCTCATGTGCAGGACAGAGATGTACATCCCATGTCATCCTCTTCCAGAGGTACTTTAGCACAGGGATCACGGGTATATGCCACCACACATGCCTTTTATATGGGTGCTGGGGATTTTATCTAAAAACTTAAAAAAAAGCCTAGAAAAGATCTATTATATAAACAATAATAGAGATGAACCAAAATGAGTTTATCAATATTAGATAAGAAAAATTTCAGCTGAATTGTGACCAAAGACAAGTGAGGACAGTACTGATATATTGTGTACCCTAATAAACTTATCTGAGGATCAGAGGACAGAGCCAGCCACTAGATTAGACATAGAGGCCAGACAGGGGTAGCACACACCTTTAATCCTATCACTCGGGAGGCAGAGATCCTCTGGATTTCTGTGAGTTCAAAGCCACACTGGAAACAGAGCTAGGCAGTGGTGGCACATGTCTTTAATCCTAGTACTGGGAAGCACACAGTGCTTTAATCCCAGGAAGTGACGGCTGGGTGGAGAAGGGCATATAAGGTGTGAGGAAACAGGAACTAAGGCAGTTCAGCTGAGACCCTTCCGGGTGAGGACTCAGAGGATTTTAGTCAGAGGATTCGTGGAGTTGGTGAGGTAATAGGTGGTGGCTGTGACTTGCTGTACTTCTCTGATCTTTCAGCTTTCCCCCTGATATCTGGCTCTGGGTTTTTTATTAAAAGACCATATAAGATTTGAACAACAGAGGACATTTCACAAAAGTAAGCTGATCAATTCATCAAAACAAATCTTAAATTTTTGTACAACCAAGGCATTAACAAATACCTTGCTGTGGATATCACTCTGTATGCTGTGAATGTGTTGCTCTGATTTGGTTGATAAATAAAAAGCTGATTGGCCAGTAGCCAGGCAGGAAATATAGTATAGGTGGGACAAGCAGAGAGGAGAATTCTAGGGATAGGAAGGCTGAGTCAGGAGACACTGCCAGCCGTCGCCATGAGAAGTAAGATGTAAAGATACTAGTAAGCCACAAGCCATGTGGCAAGGTATAGATTTATAGAAATGTGTTAATTTAAGATATAAGATCTAGCTAGCAAGAAGCCTGAGCCATTAGGCCATACAGTTTGTAATTAATATAAGCCTCTGTGTGTTTATTTGAGTCAGAGCGGCTGTGGGTCCAGGTGTGACTAGAGAAAATTTCAGCTACAATACCCTATTTCATAAACCAAAACTTGATAATATGGATAAAAATAAATAAGTTATATTTAGAAACTTCTTAATTATAAATGGAGCATTACTAATCACAGTTAAAAATTCCAATACTCTTTTTTAAATATTTTTATGGAACCAAAAGCAAAGTTTAGAAATGTATGCTCAGACTTAAAACTACTAACTTGGCCGAAGTGATGTTTATGGAATACCCCATACTTAGAAAATGAATCACAATACGGTATATGTTTATTCATTAAAGACATCTCAACATCTTAAAAAGAACAAAATTCTGAGTGGTATCCTCTGACATTTAAGTACCTTATATATATTAAAGTACATTTAAGTAGTCTTAATTGTCAGTAACAAATACACAAAAATTTCTGAAAATATTTGGAAATTAAATACTATATTTTTAGGTAACCCATGGGATATGAGTCACAGGAAGTTTTAAATGCATAATAATAAATATCCAAACACATCAAGACTTGTAAAATAGAGCTAAACAAGTTTATAGGATTAAATTCATTGGACTAAATGCTCTCTTTACAAAAGAAAAATAAATGTAAAGCAATGATTTAAGCTTTACTTTTAGAAATCATGAAAAAGGAACAAAAATAAAGGAAGTAAAACCACGCAAAAATAAAAACAGAAAGTACAAAAAAAAGTGATGTTTAAAAGAGTCAGTAAAACCAATGACTGTGATAAATTCCTCTCCAGAGTGATGAATTGAGAAGCCAGAACACTCGGGTTAGCAGTACCAGGAAGAAAAGCGAAGGCATCATTGCAGGTCCTCATGATGTAGTAAAAAAAAAGAAAAATCACGCAGAAGGATACACAGACAACACAACAATAAATCTGACTATCTCAATGGAATAAACCAATTTCATGAAATATGCCGTAAAAGCTTTCTCAAGAAGAAAGAGGTAGGTTAAACAGTTCTGTAATCAACGAATGAATGAATTTCACAGTTACAAATCTTCTCACCTGATCTGGCAGGATGGCTCAATGGGTAAAGGCACTTGTTGCCAAGATGGACAGCTTGAGTCTCATTCCGAGAACCTGGATGGTGGAAGGAGAAAACAGACTCTAGCAAATTGCCCTCTGACGTCCCATGCTCATACTCTCTCTCTCTCTCTCTCTCTCTCTCCCTCCCCCCTCTCCCTCTCTCTCTCACACACACACACACACACACACACACACATACACAAACACACACACACACACACACATACTCATACACATAACATTATACGGACTGAACAGGTCATATTTATGCATATTCTTTGCAAATTAGATTAGGAGGAAGTTAATCTAATAGGAAAAAATCTTTTAAAACAGAATCTTCAACTATTTTTATTCAGTGACAAAATCCCAGGTATAGTGGTATTCTATTTGTACTGAAATGTGATTTTATTTGTATGTTAATAAATAAAGTTGTCCAGAGGTCAGAGTTTAGCAAGCCATAGCGAGAGCTGGGCGTGGTGGTGCACGCCTTTAATCCCAGTACTCAGCAAGCAGAACTAGGTAGATCTCTGTGCGTTGGAGACACACGCCCTTAATCTCAATACCAACCATAGAGGACCTGGAGGTCTGTACAGAGAGGCAGTGATGAGACAGCCACGTAGTTGGGTTTATGACCAATGAGAAGGAAGAACCAGAACTCTATTTAAGGACAAACGCACAGGAAGTAGCCCCTTTTTTCGGAGAGGTTTCTTGGCGGAAGAAGCTAGCCAGCAGCACGCGGGTAAGCTCCTAACTCTGACCTCTTGGGCTTTTATCTTTACCTTGGCTCTGTGTTTCTTATTTAATAAGACGGTTGGTTACATCTACACCCAGGAGCATTTTTTTTTCTCCTGCAATTCTTAGATACAGTCAGTGTTTTACACTATTTATTTTTATAATTTGTATAAAGTTGTAATAATCAGAACAGTGTGACTTAGTATAAGAATAGATAATTGAGACCAATATGACTTAATAGAGTACAAATAAAATGTGTGTGTGTGCAGATACTGGTGCATATGGCTACCTGATTTTTGACAAAGTTGTTAAGATAATTTATTAGGAAAAGAATAAATTTTCAACAAATGGTGTTGGAATACCTGGATAAAAACTCAAACTAACACACTAGAGAAACACCACCTTGAATGGCAGCATGACCCTAACTAAACCTCAGAGCTAAAACCACATGCCCCCAAAAGAAAACAAGAGACTCCTTTGTGATGTGAGTGAGACAAATCTGTTAAGAAACAAAATCATAAACTATAAAATGAAATAGATCATTTTAACTTCAACAAAATTAAAGCTGTTGTCCTTCAAAAGGAATGGTTTTGAAAAATGAAGGGTGAGCAGTATTCTGGAAGACATTATTTTAAAAACATCTGTCTGATGAAGCATTTGTACTTAGAGTATATGAAGAATACTTTATCTAGAGAATAACTTAAAATTTCAATGTAATTTAAAAATGAGTAAATTGAAAAGAAATAAGAGATACAAAAGGAAAATAATCTCATAAAACGATGCTTGACATCAGTTAGAAGAGGTCACTCCTGTTAACTTAGCATGCAAGGAGCTAAGACAGGAGGATTTCTGTGAGTTTGAGGTTAGTCTGGCTACAGAGTGAGACATTGCCTAAAAAAACAAACAAAAGAACAAGACAAAAACTCAGGAACATTAGAGGAATGCATATTAAACTACAGCAGAACATTCTGGTGCAGGCACTTGAACAACTGTAGTAAAAAAGATGGCAGACAGCTTGAATAAAATTAAGTAACATTTTTAAAGTCAAACCCTTACTGTATGTATATCTGTAAGAGAATAAAACCTGTCTCCACATCAAGATACGAACATAAATATTCATAATATTTTCATTCATAATAACCCAGAATCAATTGTAACATATTCATACCTTGGGATATTATTCAACATGAGGAACAGACTGCTGGTACACAAAACATGGATAAATCTCCAGCAGAATGCTGAGTGGGAGAAGCCAGGCATAAAGGAATGGGTACTGTGAGATTCCATGCTGTGGAGATGGGTATGATATGCTGCTCAGTGATGCATGCATTAGTAGCTCTTACCCATGTGGCAGTGTTAGCCCGTGCTATCGGAGTTCTGACCGAGTGGGGGAACATTAGACTGACTGCAGGGTTGAGTGCCCCCAAAAGGGATTAAGGTGGCTCTCATGGGACCGGAGTTAGTCCTGTGGAGACAGGACTGCTGTGGGATGTTCTGTATGGCAAATGTGTTGCTAATAAAACACTGATTGGCCTGTGGCTAGGCAGGAAGTGTAGGCGGGACTAACAGAGAGAATTAAAAGAACAGGAAGGCAGAAGGAGTCTCTGCCAGCCGCCACCAGGACAAGCAGCTTGTAAAGATGCCGGTAAGCCACGAGCCATGTGGCAAGGTATAGATTTATAGAAATGGATTAATTTAAGATATAAGGACAGTTAGCAAGAAGCCTGCCACGGCCATACAGTTTGTAAGCAATATAAGCCTCTGTGTTTACTTGGTTGGGTCTGAGCGGCTGTGGGACTGGCAGGTGAAAGAGATTTATCCTGACCGTGGGCCAGGCAGGAAAACTCTAGCTACACAGGACTCTTAATAAAAAGTAATTGGACCCCTCCCCTCTCCGTCTTCCTTTCTTGCTCTGTAAGTCAGTCTACCCATCTCCTGTTCTCTGCAATGCCGTCTCTATGAGGTAAGGCCAAGGTCTGCCTACCGATGCTAACGCTGCTGCCATGCGATTTGGATTTTCAGGATTCAGAGCTATGACTTAAATAACCTACTTTCTTGGTGAGTTTCCCAGTGTCAGGTTTTTCGCTATAATATTCCATGAAGAGCAGCTCATAGTAATAGAGAGAAGATTCACTTTTATTTGGCCACAGCAGAAGACTGAAGATCAACCAGGAAGATGCAGGGAGAAGTTTTTGACATGAGGTGAATAATTTGGCTACAGTGGTGGTTACAGAACTGGGAACATTGAGCTGCATATATTAAATTAGTGCATTTATTACATATGAATCCAGTTAAAATAAAGCTGGTTTGTTTATTTAAAGAAAGAACCAGGAGAAATGGTTGATTACAGCTCTATGCAAGGAAAAGCAGGGAATGGGTCCAAGATACATGTTTCGTGCTTGTCAAAAGCAAAGAAATATGAAGTGAGTAATCCAAATAAGGTATCCAAATGATTGAGAAGGCTAGAGAAGTCCCACTGAGCTGTTTAAGGATACCGTCGGTACCCAAAGTGATTATATAATGCACTATAACTGTTGGTGGGGATAAGAATCAGTGAACCCCAAATGTCATGGGTGGTGGCGCATGCCTTTAATCCCAGCACTCGGGAGGCAGAGCCAGGTGGATCTCTGTGAGTTCGAAGCCAGCCTGGTTTGCAGAGCAAGATCCCAGGACAGCCAGGGCTATACAGAGAAACCCTGTCTCGAAAAACCAAAAAAAAAAAAAAAGAAAGAAAAAAAGAATAAATCAGTGAAACAATACATCCTTAGTGGCACCGGGAAGGCTCTTAATCGCCAAATTACCATCAATGGATGGTAAAACTAGTAAGTAAATTTTTACGACAGTCAGGATGATTACAAATCCAAACATGTTCCCTCCACTTAGCACTTCAATACAAAGTTGAAATAGTATTCTCAGTGGAGAAAGCTGGCTATCTTACACACGTGATCACAGACAACTATTGAGACCTGAGAGAGGTACGAACAGATTTGGAAGGCTGAGAGATACTGTGACAGAGATGAGCTTTGAGCCCTGCTTGGAGGTGTTTGGGAGTGCGCCAGGCAAAGGGGGGGCAGAGGACACATCGAGACAGACAGTGCAGCCAGTACAGAGGGACGGGGATAGAGGGACAGGCGTGTTCAAGCTTGCTTCCAGTGGCTGAGTAGACGGGAGAGGGAGGGGCTAAAATACGAGGCTAAAGAAGGGCCGGCGTGAACCGAGAGACTCCTCACTGGTGTATGCTGAAGAGATTTCACTGTGCCTTGAGGGTGAGAGTTTTAGACAATACTCAATAGACATGTTCGTCAGGACTGAAAAATCTACACTCGAAAGGCAATTTGAAGGTTGGAAGTGTAAATTTAAGATTTTATTATTAAGTTATTTGCATAGTGCGTGCATGTGTGTATGTGCATGTGTTTGTGTATGTGTGTTTGTGTGTGTGTGTGTATGTGTGTGTGTGTGTGTGTGTGTGTGTGCGTGTGCAGCCATGTATGTGCCACAGCATGCATATGATGTCAAAGGGCAACTGTTGGGAGTTCGTTCTCCTTAAATTGTGGATTCCTGAGTTTATGCAGCAAGTGTTAAATAACTGGTTTTTGAAGAAGAAGAAACAGGAGGAGGAGTGGAGGAGAAGAAGGAGAAGGAGGAGAAAAACAAGAGGAGGAGAAGGAAGAGGAGGCATGCTGAGGAACAATCCTTCTGTACACTGTGGATATGAATTATTCTGATTGGTTTAATAAAGAATCTGACTGGCCAGTAGCTGGGCAGGATAAGGTTAAGTGGGAGAACCCAACCAAGAATGCTGGGAGGAAGAAGTTCAGAGTAGTGGAGCTGCCAGGAGAGACATAGGGAGCAAGACATGCCGGAGGACAGATAAAGCCACGAGCTACCTGGCAATACACACAGTAGTAGAAATGGGTTAATTTAAGTTGTAAGAGCTGTTTAGTAATAGGCCTGGGCTATTGGCTGAGCATTTACAATTCATATAAGCCTCAGTGTGCTTATTTGGGAGCTGCCGGTGGGACAGAAACTTCTGCCAACAGAGGGAGAGGAGGCAGAGGAGGCGGAGGAGGAGGAGGAGGAGGAGGAGGAGGAGGAGTCTGGGGAAGGTATCCGGCTGGACCATCTGTAATTGTAGTGCTTGGTAAAGCCAGGGAGGGATGGAGTCCCCCAGAGAGAGGCCGGGAGAACTGGGAACGAAAAGGATGTGAATGCCCACAGGGTCATCAATAGTTACAGGATAGCAAGAGGAGCAGAAGACGAATGAATAGCTACAAACAAACAAACAAACAAACAAATAAACGCTCGCCAGGGCAATGCTGGAGGACATGGAGAGAACAGGATGACGACAATTACAAAAAAGGAAATAAAGTAAAAATTCAACGCTTTCACCCCAGATGCAATTGTCATGCATAGTACCCAGCACCGCAGCCCCCTTACAAAGTCCTGTGCTGAGGTAAAGGGACACAGGAGCCCATTTCCTTCTGTTTGTTTTGGGGGATCGTCCTCAGGAACGAGCATGGGAGACTTGCCAGTGGGGTAGCTGAGCTCTTTCCTGCTTCAGCTCTGATACTATATATGTTTGTTCTGGGCCTGCAGCTCTGATTTCCTGTTAGGAGGAAACAAAGTTAAATGCTTCAGTTATCCATGGCAGGAACTGCAGCTGCCAACCGCTTATTTTGAAAGGAGGCAGAGGCAAGCATGTGGGAACATCCTTAAAACTTCTAAGAGTCTGCAGCCATGTGAAACTTGAAGAGTTTCAAGCCGTGGAAGAAACAAGCCTGCTGTTTGTTAGGGCAGCTCGACCACATGGTTTTAGTTACATCCCTAGATAGCCTGTGGTGTAGGACTGAGGTTAAAAGTTTAAGAGTTTAATCTTCTGATAAACCAGGTGATTCAGACACCGTGCCAGACAGAGGCTCAACCAGACAGCCTCGCCAGACCATTTCAGGTTTTCAAAAGGAAACTCGCCGTTCCTCTACTTGGAAGTGTTTGTATACAGATATCTCTGCTTTTTCGGAATCAGTTTTGCTTAGCAACGAGCTAATCAATATAAGATTTGTGTCTGCTCTGCGCTGCCCACTTTTTAGCAACAGAAGGTTGAAAATGACACAGCCCAAGACCACAAGGAACTTCCAGTGCAGCAAGGGCAGACAGACAGACATCTGCCTGTGTGAGCTCCGTGGGATAGAGTCGAACTGAGATCATGGCAGAGGCTGGAAAAGGAATCTTATCTCCATGTGCTCCCTTACAGCCGCAAACAGTGCATTAGATAGCCAGGTCTGGGTTGTAATGGCAAAGGACCTTTGAAGATAACAGACACTATGCGTTGAAGCATGATCTCAGCGACGGGATCAAGGACAGGAGACAGAAAGAAGGACCCATGTTTGAGACAGGACAAATCCCTTTGCCTCCTTCCCATGGGTAAGAAAAAAAGGAGTTTCCTAAAGATTTGGCAATTTGTACAGTGGGGCGCCAATGCTCTGGTGGTCTGTGAAAGTATTGAGGCTTCAAGTTTAGAATGTTTATGCATACAGAAAGCTCTGGAAAAGTCAGACATCGTATATTTAACAGTCACCTAAGCAGCACTTACTCTGTACCAGGCACCGCTCCAAGTGACTTATAAATAATAACTCGGTGCCCTTAACAAACCTGTGAAGCTTTATTATTCCCATTTTGCAGCTAAAAATTGAGACACAAAGAGGTTAAATAATTTGCCTGAGTCACATTTGTCTTTTTATTTTATTGAAAGGTCTCTGGGGGAAAACAGCCTAAAACACGAGGAAGATGGGAAGCACACCTCCTGACTAATGACACTCCAGATGGCTGAGTCCCCAGGATCACAGTATTGATCCTGTTTTCTCTGCTTCTCCACCCACATCTGCGCACTATTCCGGTCTCTATTGCTTATTTCTAAATCACTTCACAGTACTGCTGGCAGATGTGGCAAGTGGGGTTCCCTCCCTGTTCCACACTTCGAGGCGCCTTCCCCAGTTCTTTTGTCTTCTGTTTCTTGAGTTTAGTCGAATAGTGCTGTTCCTGGGTGTGTTGCAACACCAGCAGAGGTTATTTGTGGTACCTGGTACCTATTGTTCTCTTTACTGTCTGATCCTCCCCATTAGCACAGGCCAAAATGGTAATGCTGTGAGGAACTTCTTCCCGTGTGGCTCCTTGGAAAAGACACCACTTCCGTTGGCCAGCGTACTTCTTTCATGAGACTACACAAGAATCGTGATGCTAAACTCATCTGTGTTGTGTTGGTTTGAATGAAGATGGTCCTCAGAGGCTCATAGGTTTTGTCTCCAGTTGGTGGAACTCCTTGCATAGGATTAAGAGGTGTAGACTTGTTGGAGGCAGTGTGTCACTGGGGTGGTGTTGGAGGTTTTAAAAGCCCAAACCATTCCCAATCACCCCTCTCTGTGCCTTGTGATTGGTTGTTATCTCAACATGTGAGCTCTCAGCTGCTGCTTTAGTGCCAGGTCTGCATGCCCGATACTACAATCTCCACCACAATGGTCGTGAACTCACTCTCTAAAACTGAGACCCTCAATAAACTCTTCCCTCTACCACTTGCCTTGGTCATAGTGCCTTATTGCAGCAATGAAAAAAAAAGTGGTTCCCGTTCACAGAATACATGGGATGGGTTCTCGGTGCTGATCCATTGTCAAGCATGTATGAGACATTCATCAATTTTTGCCTGTCCATGTTCTTTCTGACTATGGTGCTGGGTCAGGAATGGTGGCCAGCATCCTTTACACTATGTGCACCCTACTGCTAGAACCCACGGGGGTCCTTGAGTCCATCTAGAGGCTTGGTGGTCCATTTCAGAGATCAAGGATGACCACTTTAAAAACAACTGAGGACTTTAGGTTCTACTGTCCCATAATGCCTGCAGTCTTTCCAACTGATATCTCTTCTGCTTCAGTTTTCTGTACAAATGTAGAATTCTATCCAATCTGTCCTTTTCCAGGGTAGATGAGGGATATAGACTTTTTTTTTTGCATGAATAAGACAACTACTTTTGCTCTGTCCATGGCCCCTCAACTGCTCTTCTTGCTATTGCTGGTGTGAAAATGGTTGGAATGAATCATATTCTAGAAATGCAATCGTCATGGACTAAGGAATTCAAGAGAGGATATCATGGAAAGTGAACTGTTCTATTCCTAATCATAAAATTCAAAATGGTAGACTGAAAATGATGAGTCCTTGGTCTTTCAGTTTCTGCCTCTTCAGCACATCCCACCTGCCTGCACCACACCAACTTGCTAGAGCAATGCTTCTCAAGGTGTGGGTTAGGACCCATTGAGGGGCTGAATGACCCTTTCACAGGGGTCGCTTATCAGATATCCAGCATATCAGAGATTTATGATTCATAACAGTAGCAAAATTACAGTTGTGAAGTAGCAATGAAATTATTATATGATTGGGGGTCACCACAACATGAGGAACTGTATTAAAGGGTCACAGCATTAGGAAGGTTGAGAACCAGTGTGCTACAGTCACATTTCTCCACTACTATGGCTGGAACTTGCACCATCAACGAAGGAGCAATACTATTTGGAAGTTACTGGGATCCATTATTTTCAAGGTAGACCATTTTTTAATTTTATCCAGTATTTTAAACAACTGTGTAAGAGCAGGTGAAAAATTGTGTTAGGAGGCAAGTGGCAAGAAAAGCTAAGCTGCTTTAGAGTCTCACGAGCCGCAGCCTTGTGTCAGCAGAATGCTGTCCTTCGAATGGTAGGAAATACAGTTGTTAGAAACAGTTCCTGGAACAACAAAAAGGTTATTCTAAGACTATCAAACAAACAACAAAACTAAACAACAATATCTCACTTCATTTGCACAGAGCAGACAATAAGCAAATTTATGTTCTCTCTGCACACACGACTACATTCTTCTCCTTAAGCCTCTCCCTGAATGTAGCTGCAGACTTCATCTGTCTGTTTGGGAGCTATGCTGTTAGTTTAAGTCTTCACCCTCTCTTTGCATTGCTCACTGATGTAGTTCAAATCTCCCTTTTCATCCTTGCCATCCTTTGCATCTTTTTAAATCTAACTGCAAGCCACCTTTGGATGCAGCTCCACCCCTTTGGTGTGGTGTTACTGTGCATGACATCTACAACCCTGCACTTCTGGCTGTTCTTCAACGCATCTGCCTCTTTCTTATTGCTCCACATTTGGTTTTAATATCCCCACCCCACTTCTGTCTCTCCCATTTTTCTCCATTAAAATTATACTCAAGCTTGAAGGACTCAAATGCCTCCATTTCCCCAAGCCTTAAGTCAGATGGATCATTTTCATCTCTATGCTTATTTAGCTGCACGTCTTTTGTAGTTTATTTTCTATTTTCCTTTTTTCCCTTCTTTTTCTTCTCCTCATTTCAAGCTGACTTAAGTAACATGAGGACTAAGGGGCTTGGCCAGGGTTGGAGTTCAAAGTGGTCAAACAGTTGTTCATCTCGGCAGAAACATTTTTCCTGCTGCCAATTTTGACATCTAGATGATGAGTTTTAGTAAAAAGAACCACACATTAAATTGATGACAAAACTATATTCATAGTGGGAGCTGATAGTGGGAATAAGCTTGTGGGTTTCAAGACGGAACCCCTCATGATCTGTTGAGTAGAAGGGAAGACCAAGTCCAGTCTAAACTGGGGAGTCTAGAAGTCCTAATAGATGCCGTGCATCCAGAGACGTCAAGATCAGAGTTAGGGAAGGAAGGAGATTGCTACTTATTGCCTTTGTTGTCTTAAAAAAGCAGACTCTGCCAAAACTACAGCAGCCATGCAGAGCCCAGCATCTGCAATCTCTAACAGGTTTCAGATTTCCGCAAATGACTTGAAAAAGCACATGTCAGCAAACTGGAGGAGCAAAGGGAAATGCTGATAGAGAATCAGTGAGCTTCACATGCTCTGGAAATTCTATGATAAAAAGATGCAAAACACCAATCAAAAAGTCTGCAACCTTTCATTTTTCTCTCTATGACAGCGATTACGTTCATAATGTCTTTCAGAGACTTGAGCAGAGAAAACAAGCTGGAAAAATCAATAGAGCAAATGGCAACCATGCCACGGGTGTGGATTAGAATAGAAACCAGAGTCAGTGAGAACACGGTGTTTGGGTGCCATTGTGCCTGCATAGGCCAACTTTGACCTGTTAAGTTTTGTATCTAAAATATACAGAAACACACGGATGTAGTGATAGAGACACAGATAGAACTAGAAAGGCAGTTTGGGGAGGAAAATCAGATACCTCTGATTTAATCTTGGTCCATGCCACGTTATCACAGATGACACAGATGAAGAGTCCAGAATGGAGGACAACAGTCATCCAGGTATCTTGTTTCCTAGGAGTCTAGCCATAGCTTCATATTGTCTCTTCTTCTCAATTCCTTTCCATTCATCTGATTGTGTATTGTTCAATGCTTAAGCCTGTATATTTGCTTTGGTTTATATTACTACCATAGAAGAACAAATAGAAAACATAATTACATTTATATGCCTACTGTGACAGAACTCAGTTTGTGGCTTAAGGAAATACCTGTGCCCAAGATCAATGATGGTGCTCTCAAGAGACTGTTATATCACTTGGGTCCTTGCACACAGCCTAAGTAGACTAGTGCTTGAACAGTAGAACTAGAAAGAAGACACATTTTGTAGACTTATGATGTATACACACAACTTATTTAACATACAACTGGGGGGCAATATTAAAGATTATTGTTTTATTGTAAAGGTTAGCCTCTAATATTTCCTAAATTTGGGTACTTAGAAATGGAAGATCCTCATTCCTTACACAAATAGTGTTAGAGCATGTACTAATGGGTTAGGAAAAACATACAGATGGTTAGATTGCCATCAACCAAGAATTTGGAGTGTTACAAGTGAACATATGCATGAAAACCTGAAAAAGCTTTTAGAAATTAAGTTAGCATTGTAGTTATATGTTTAAAATAACTTTGGAGTTGGTCTATGAAAAAGCACTTTTTGGTTTAAGCAAGTATAACATTTAGTTTCTTATTTTTAAAAAGGGGCTATTTGTGCAGCTACATACAAACTTAAGATTTTTCAAACACTCTCCCCCTTGGCACTCTAGTTTCAAGCAGAATTTGAGTGGAGATGTAAAACAGAATCTTAAAGATTCTTCTCCTCTGGGAACAGGAATCCTGGGGTCCAGCCTCAGAGCCACTCAGCCGCAAGCTCACATTCAGAAAGCCCAACCAAGAAGCCATGGAGACAGACTGCTTTGGAAAGATCAGCCTAAACGAGTACCAGTTCTCAGACCAAGTCCCCCATGTCAGAAGCCCTCTGTCAAGCCCCATGTTTCCGTAGGAAGAAGAAGTCTGCCCTCTCTTTAGGTTCATTGCTTGTTAACACGACATGCGAGTGAAAGGCAGAAACCAGAGTCAGGGACAGCCATGGAACTCTGGCTTCAGCAGGCAGAGGGTGGGGCTCGAGTGGATTTCTTTTCAAAACTGGGTTAGAAATGTGACCTAATGCTTGAGGTCTGTCGCTCCCGAAGAGGAGGAAGCTATGAAACGTGCTGGTGAGGATGGCTGGTTGCCATCCCAACAGAATTGCACAATCAGCTTCCAGGACATGTTGCTTTCATTTTTTTTCCTCCCCAGAAATCAGTAAGCTACACTAGAGGGCAGGCTAACCCAGACCTTTATTTTCCCCCTAGAATGAGAGCTTCCCCTGTTGTGTGTGGTAGGAGACACTACAGAAATGGAAGGGCACAGTGAAAAGGGTTGTGGCTCTCTGTTAGCAGCGATGGAGATCGTGCTCTGTGTGCTATGCCTTTATTTAACTTTGTCTTTGGAACACATAAATCTTCCATTTAAGTAAAGCTTAAAGAAAACTAAAACAACAAAAGACTGAAAACAGTGAACAACACGTGGTTATTAATCATATTATTTGAAGACAGGCATTATCTTGACCATTAACATACAGACAGATACCCTTCTGCAGAGAAACAGGAAATACAGGAGACATTGTCAACATGGTGCAAATCAGATGCATAATGCCAATTTATATTTAATATCTTGCTTTTAAATGTTATATTTGATTTCCTTTTCTTTTGTGTGATTTTCAAGCACACTGGGGATTGATAATATAAACTGTGTAAAGTAG
>CABHPQ010150874.1:16483-40350 GCA_902168405.1 Peromyscus aztecus | reverse complement strand
TGACCTTCCAGTGTTCACCCCAATACCTGGCTAAGGTTTGATTTTATTAATAAGACCTTCTAAGATTCCTACTACACATAGGTGACATAACCATGTTTTTCTAGAAAGGCATAAAAACAAATAGTAATATCTGGTTGCAATGAACAATCTGATGTAAACTCACTCCTATTCACTATACTTTGGAGGGGCATGAAAGCATAATCCAAAACCAACTTTGTCTTTTAAAGAAACTATGGTCACAAGCTTCTGGTCTTTGTTTCTTGGAGTTTTCTCACAAACAAATAGAAATCACCTCATAGGACTCTCTTCTTGGACTGTCTTGAACAGCAAAGCATTACTAAATAATCATTCAGAGAGAACTTAGCTGAGGATACAAAGACACACAACAAGTTTTCTGGTGCTTCAGTCAATTTACTTCTTATTGATCAGAATCTCTAATCATTAAAAAACATCCTGAATGTGTCACTATGATTATCCAGAAGTCATCTAGAAGCCTGCTAGAATCTTCACATTTCCAGCTTAATTAGAACTTAATTTTCTTTGTTGTCAAATTCAGAGCCCAAGTCTTCCTTAACCTGTGGTGTCATGTAATACAATTCTTATTGTTTTTATATCCCATGACTAGCCTTGTAGTAATTTCCATAGTACTTCTAGGCAGAAGAATAAACTTGTCAAAACTCAGAACTGAAAAGTGGACAAAGTTATTATTTGTGACAAAGAACATCATATTTTATTACTAAGAATCAGCGCTAATATTAAATCCTTATGATATAGGGATCCCTGTAGGAATATGAGGCACTATTAAAAATTCTTTGAATATGGCAGAAGCTAAGGAAGCTTAACGAAAAAATAAAACTATAAAAATGAATCTCTGGATTCAGTATCTGGGTGCAGACACTGAAGCATTGGGGGATACACCACTAAGTGGCACAGCTACATCTGAAAGGAATGGCAGAAGTCCTAAAGCCAGCACAGCTGCTTGATGAAGATCCAGCAAAGCTGAGCCACATGATGGCTGCCATGCCTCCTTTGGTTTTCATCTCTACCCATTGCATACTTGGGGCACTTCTAAAATTTGTACAATTTGGGCATATTGAATTGATGGAAAATTTCTTATGAATCATTTATGGCTTCTCCCAGGAATGCTGCTTCTAAGCATTCCCTTACTATTCCCTGCTTTTAGTGAGATATCATTATCTACTTGAAGGTCTTCCTTGCACTTTGGAGGTTGTGACTCATAATGAAGCCAGAGGTCTCTTCATGAAGTTATGAGCATTCTTGAAACATCTGTCCCTGTACTTACACAGAAACAAGATATTCAAAACAAAGTAAACTTAGAAAGGTCAACAAGATTTGGTGGGATAGAGGAGTTGGCCATAGTTCCGATTACAAGCCTCTTCCCACTGTACACTGAGACAATTACATGGCATATAACTCTGCCCTACACAGAGACATATTGATGAGCAAAGTATGGAATGGAAAGATGATAAAAGAATGAGATGTCAAGACCTCCCTTTCTTAGAAAAGTTAGAGCATGCAGAGCCATTGTGGTATCATATGACCTAGGAACAACAAAATGTCAGGATTAGGCATATAGATAAATTCTATAAAGATACAAAATGTAAAAACATTGTATTGTGCCAGAATTTGAATAATAACTGCAGCAGCTTTGGCCTGAGGATTTTTCCTGGAAACTCGGAACACTACATGGCAAAATGCCCAGGGTTGCTTGAAGATTTTGTTTTTGTCTATTGTCCTTGAAGCAACCAAAGCTACCAGCCCCAGAACTGGCTGTCATATGCCTCTAGATTCTTAAAAATTAGGTTATGGTGTTAATGAGTAAATATGATAAGTCTGTTTATTAATGACGTCAAAACCTGAGGGAAAATGATTGGAAACGATAACTCTGTTCTATCATAATTTATTAATGATAACTAAAAGATGAGCAAGAGGAAGTGAAACACATATCTAAAACCAATAATGTTCTATGATCTATGTTTTGGAACATCATGAATGTTTCCCTGATTACTAAATTCTGTATAACTATAGAAGCATTCTCGCTGCTAGTCAGTCAGGCTACAAGATTCTCCTGACCACCATGGCCTGGCTCACTTCTTTCCCTCTCCAACTCCTTATATCCTCTGCTGGCCCTGTCCCACCGGGGATGGCTCCGGTCAGAGCAGGACAAGCCACACAAAGATGTGCTTCCTCTCTTTCCATCTTTACTAAAATGAAACTAAAAAGTGTCCCGTGTTTGACTTTTCTCATTGCTGCTCTAGCATCTACCTATCTTCAGACCCTGTGCACATCTGTAGCTGGACTCCTGCAATTAAGGATTATTGGTAGACTTAGCCAGATTCTGAAGGAAGTATTGTAACAACACAAGGTATGTTCTTCAAGTTTGATCCTAAACTATCTTCAGGAATTCATTCTTGTCCTGTCATGTAATATACTCGTATATCCTTAGAATGATGAAAAGCTATCTTCAGGAATTCATTCTTGTCCTGTCATATAATATACTCATATATCCTTAGAATGATTAAAAGCTATCCTAATGGTATTTTTGTAATCTTGAGAGTTGTCAATTTAGCACAGATTATTTCCATGTAATAGTTCTGAAACACTGAAGAGTATGAATGAAAACAGAATTATCACTTTCTTGTCAAAATGTTCATTATATAATCACCAGAAATCATAAGGTCTTTACTTACCTGGCAAATGGAACTTTGAAATAATACCCGAAATAAAGAAACTTAAATTGAACTGTTATCCCAAATTATTTGATTTCTGAAAATCTTTTATTTTTTTCTGACTAAGCCAGAGATGAGATGAAAAAGTAGAGATTCACAGTTTAGGAGAGTCTAGAGCTAGCTCTTCTTATTTCTAAATAAAAGTAGAACTTAAGAGTTTATGTGGCCTTTAAATATTAGGAACAATCCTCAATTCATGGAACCAAGAAAACAAAGACCTATATTTAGACCATCATAACAAAAGGAGTCATTCAATAGCCTAAGGGAGTGATTAACTGGATTCTTCTCTTGAGTTGGGAGAAAGAGGAGGAGCCCTGAAATAACTTCAGTTGAACTTAATTTAGAATAAATCATTTCATTAGGCTTCTGATCTACGTGCTGAAAGATTGAAAGATTATAAACTTATATTTTTATAGTCATAGGAGAAATAGAGCCATTACAAGAAAGGAAAAATAGCTGTAACTAAAACATGTCTTAATTCTTAGAAAGGCAACTGACCAAATGCTAGATAGCAGAACTTGGCAAATAACTAGAAAATTTCATGGGGAACATCATATAAAATACTCAAGTTCAGCCTTTTTCCTCTTGGTTTGATTTAAATAGTGACTAAGAAACAAAACCCCACAATTGTTTATTCTTTCCTATCAGTCTTATCGAGAATATCAACCTTTAACAATCACTGCCCACAATTAAATGCTTTGTTGTTTATATTTCAGCCAGGCCTGCTGAAATATGTCTCTAAATTCTATCAACATATAATTTTCCCTTCTATTAAGTAAGACCAAATACCCGTAAGTGTATAGACTCAAGTTGTCTCAGAGGTATTTGTGTAGAAGTAACATTGAAATAGCCAAGGACTCTGCCATGTATGGGATGCCAGTATGCCTACGTGTCCCCTTGCTTACAATCACAAGGGCACCAAATTTAATGTGGAAACAGTAGTTATTAAACGCACTTTCAGTCACGTCTAGTCTTTTTCCTACTGAAAAACTCACGACAGAAATTTGCTATGCCATGACCACTCTTTTTGCCTTTATTACAACTAGAGTACACCAGAAAGAAGTCATTTTTGTAGATTAGACTGATGTTTTCCACCACAGAAATCATGGCATTGTTCTAGAACCCCTGAGCTCTGCTTCAACACTTCCCTCCTGCAGCTTGAAGAATATTTACTCTATTCCTTAAGCTTGTTAGAAATATTTGTAGCATCAGAACTCAGGAGCAAATGGAATTTTTACTTGTTTTTGTTTTGTTTCTTTGTTTTGTTTGGTTTTGGGTTTTTCTTTTAAATTTGGTTTTGTTTTGAGGGGGGCTGCAAGAATAAAGGCAAGATGCCCGGGGACAAGAAGATAAGTGGGATCAGAATGCATGACGGGAACTCTACAAAGAATCAATAAAAGCAATAAAAAAAAGGCCCTAACCTTTCAAGAGAACTTTTCTGTGTTTTTCATGCCCAATGAGATATTGATAATGTTGAGAAGTGTGTAACATAAGAGATATCAGTGTTCACAGGAATGATAAATACTTTTCCTAAAACTTCAACCAGGTCTACCTTTGTCTGTTAATTTTTTAAATCATAGAGGATTTGAGCAACACTATTTTGTCCTGTATATTTGAGTAGATTTTGATGGATTCCAATATTATTAGACTTACAGAAATGAAAAAAAATTGAGTCTCCTAATTAGTAGTCCTGAAATTGTCATGTCATACAATTTTAGTATCTTTAATAAATTAGCTTTATTAGAATATAAATATATATGTGTATATACATACCTAAATGTTCATTATATAAATATATATTTAATTATATTTTAATAATATATTAATAATTAATAAATATATTCTAGAACACTTGAGATTTGCTTCAATACTTTCCTACTACAACTTAAAGAATATTCTATGCAAGTCCTTAAGCTTGTGAGAGATATATGTAGAATCATGGGAACTCTAGAGCAAATGGGTCAAGATATGCCCTCACTTTCAAGTGGATTCATTGACATATATACTTTCTTAGCCAATTGGTTCAATTAAAATATTGTAACTCGTCATCAGTATAACGGACATGTATATAACCAGAATGTCAAAATATAAAAGTCGGTGTATCTTACATTGTTACAGGGAATAATGGAGACAACAGTGGTCAAAAGTGAACATTGCAAACCTTTAGAAACTCTCATGCTTTCTTTTTTCCATTGTACAGTTTTGGCTTCTTTGTAGAACTTTCAGCCAATGACTGATGGAAGCAGATGCAGAGATCCACTGCCAGACCCCAGGTGGAGCTCCCGGAGTCCAATGGGCAAGAAAGAGGAGGGATTGTGTGAGTGAGAATTGTTGAGACCACGATTGGAAAAAGCACAGGGACAAATAGCCAAACTAGTGGAAACACATGAACTGTGAACCAATAGCTGAGGAGCCCCCAACTGGATCAGGCCCTCTGGATAAGTGAGACAGTTGATTAGTTTGAAACGTTTGGGAGGCCCCCAGGCAGTGGGACCAGAACCTGCCCTTAGTGCATGAGCTGGCTGTTTGGAACCTGGGGCTTATACAGGGACACTTTGCTCAGCCTGGGTGAAGGGAGGAGGGGACTGGACCTGCCTGGACTGAATCTACCAGGCTGAGCTGAATCCCTAGGAGAGTCCTTGCCCTGAAGGAGATGGGAATGGGAGGCGGGCTGGGGAGAGGGGGGAGGGGGGTGGGAGGAGGGAGGACAGGGGAATCCCTGGCTGATATGTAAAATTAAATTAAATTATAAAATAAAAATTTTAAAAAAAGAAAAAAAATAAACTCTCATGCTTCAAACTGATTCCCATTCTCTCAATTAACAAGAACTGAGAAGAAAGCATCCACTGTATCAACTGGAATTCACCAAATGCCAGGGGCAATGTTGACCTTCCCTTGTAGAGACATTACAATGACACATTGCTGTGGACATGACCTCCATGTTTGAACCAGTAGTCATCTTTCAACCTTCCCAGTTACCCTATTTCTGTGGCACACATTTCTGACTGAAGACATGTCTGTAATCACTTCTGATTCATCCTTTTGCCTCTTTATGTTTGGGCTACACACTGAAATTATTTATGAACGCTAGAGTCACATAGGATGATCTTTGCTGGGAGAAAATTTAGGAGATTTTTTTTTCTTGACATTCCTACAACCATAGCCCTTAATCCCTTCACTTATAAAATTCAGTATCAATTTCTGTCTCCTCTGCTGGCTGTAAGCTCTCTGGTTGAGTGTTTACAAACTAGTGAAATAACTGAAAAGTGGTCCCAAGCATAATGAGAACAGCTAAGAGGTTGATTCATATCCCAGATTGCATTGGATTTCTTGAACCCAGATTGCAATCAGAGGTCTCCATACATGTAACAATGACAAGGGATCACTTCTGGAAAGACAGGCTTCCTGTAAATGGCTTCCAATGATCACTGCCTCTTGATATTTACTTGCTATTATAATCCACCTTCCTGAGTAAACTATATATAGTGGTGTCATTTCAGGAAAAAAAGGGAAGTATGTGATATAACTTTGAGAATAGAAAAAATAATACGTGACTTTCAATCTTCCTTATTCATTGTTAAAGAAAATGCCCTAATTTCATTACATTTGTTCATTTACATTGCATAGAAGATATGATGTATTGTGATTTCTGTTTATTCTCACTTTCTGTCCTCCTTTATGTCCCTCCCATTTCTATCAACAATTTCCTTTCTAAAAGCAATTTTCTGTATTTATATGTTTATGCTTTGTTCTCAGACCCAATGTGTTTAATGAGGGCTATCTGTGAAACCATGAATTTGGAACTGTTCATAGGAGGCTATTAGACTTACTCATAGTTACATAATTGGTTAAAAAAAAATTGCCATGATTTTCATCTGCTCCATAGAAGTAGCCTAGAAACAGGGAAGAAATGAATGACTCTATAAAAAGAAATCACAGGAAACAGAATTCTCTCACTAAACACACATGTAACTTTGAAGGGTACTTTACACTTTTTGGATAACTTGTAAGATTTTATTAAATACTGGAAAATTACAAATCTGTATACATTTTCATAATGGGTGTTATTTCGTACTATTGTTTAGATTTGAATTGAGCAATATGGCAAAGTAAAATAACAAAAGATATTTCAGCTCTTACACACTTGTCACTTTTTCACAGTATTTGACAATGATTCTCGAGTATCCAGCAAACATTTTCTCAAATATTATGGTAATTTCTATACTGAGAATTATAAATGAATTCAATCATCATTAGTAACACCATTTTATGAATTAAATCTGGTTAATTCTCACATTAAGAATAAAAGCTCAAACCAATAAGAACTGTCAGTGCACAAAAACAAGAATTCTCAAAATAATTTAGTTAATATATTAATTTGTGATGTCATACCATCATTATGGGAATAATAGCATTTATAATACACTAATGAGCCTTTTGTGGAAGGCTGGCAGTATTTCTCAAGAAGTTACAAAATTCACTTGAGATATCAAGAAGAGAATTGCAACTTTGCAGGTATTTTGCAGGTCTGAACTTGGAAGAGATTAATTGAAAATCTCTTCCATTTGCCACAGTTTGCTTCCCTAAATTATTTCTATTGCATACAGAGATTTATTATTATTTTCCAGACACTGGGCAGAAAAGGAAGGCTACTTGGTGAGGTCTGACAGCTGTCAGAATAAAAACTAGCAAATGATGTAAGACTTGTGACAGCTGCCATCGGTGACAATTGTGAAAAATTTCTACACGACCACAACACGTGTACAAATAGGTGTGGTGATGTGTAAGCAATCAAATCAAAGATGTGTTTGTAATTTATTTAACTATCATGAATTCTTTACCCTGATGGCCAAGTTTCATGCTTACATTTATGTTTCGCACATTTTAAATAATTCATTCTTTTGACACCCAAAATGCTTTCAACTGAAACTAAAAGCTTTCAATAAATATTTCAAGGAAGTAAGGTATGTGTGTATTCCAAGGAAAGATAAATGCTAACAGTATTAAGATTATAATTTAATGTTGTTTGAGGATTTTTAGCTGTCATTTTGAAAATTCAAATAAAATTTTACTTCATTTTTGGTTGTTTGAGACTTCATTGAAACATGTTCTTTATAAAAAACCTTTTATGTTTGAAGTTACACCTTCCCTTTCCTCCTTCTGAACCCATCCACATAACATGTGTAGATGTTTATGTGTCTCTATAAACATAAATTTATTCCTAAATATAACCTGTTTAATCTGCGTAATGTTACTTGTAGTTATGCTTTCAGAGCTGATCATCTGGTATTGTGTAACCAATCGGTGTGCTCTTCCCTGAGTGGGACTATGTCTCACTCCCTCAGCATGTGTTGGTTGTAGTACTTTGTGTATGGTTGAGAAATTATGATATTTCCCTCAGCCACTGTGGCATGTCTATTATACAGCTCACGTTTCGGTAGGCATGTTGGTGAATATTCTCATGCTACTAGGAAAAACAGTTCCACAACAAACTCCTTGATCTCCCAGTTGTTCTGCCCTATCTTCCAAAATGTTCCCTGAGCCTTAGAATTTTTAGTTGTTTTGCATATGCACTTATTGGGACTGGGCTTTACAATCTTGTGTTTTGATTAGCTGTCTTTTTTTGCAATAGTGAGGAATGTTCTTGCTATAAATATACTCATCATGCATCCAAAGTTCAATCTGACCTCAGGTAAATCTTCCTACCTGATTCTCCCAATTGCTAGGATCACAGAAAGCAGCCAATTATACTTGGATGATTTTTATGTCTTTGTAAAGCTGTTTGTTTATTTAACAGTTGAAGTGTGGTACTTGTGTTATGTATTATAAATTAAAATTTAAACTAAATAGGGAAATAAATACCAAATGTTTAGCTTTCTTAGAGTTGTTTATATAATGTATTACTTAATGGTTACATTTAGAGTATTGTGACCCATTTTTTGTCTCTCATTCTGAAATACATACAGAATCGACCCAAAACCTTAGTGTAAGCCCTGAATTTTTAATTCTCTAAAGGAAAGCAGATAAATTAATTTAAAATGTTACTCACACACTTTTTAAAATACTGAATTCTCAGAAAACAATAAACTATAAAATATGGCAAATTTTATTACATTAAATTTAAAAGCTTTTGCATAGCAGGTGAAACAATCATAGAGAAAAGAAGTTCCTCAAGCATGGTTAAGTATTTGCCCACCATATGTATGACATTGGGTTCATAGTGGGTTCATAACAGGAGGGAAAAATAATTCCATAGAAGAAACAACAAACACAGCAATTCCAATCAAGGGCAACTGATAGAGAAAAACACTTATCAGAAGACAAAAAAATGTAGAATTGCCCAATAAACATGGGAAATACCAATGATGATGAATTTTAGTTATGTACAAATCAAAATACATTGAGCTATCTTATTTCCCTAGATGAAATGACTAATTACCATAAAACTCATACCATGTACTATTGAAGATGTGAATAACAAGAAGCCTTGTGCTATATTTCTATTAAAGTAAATGCTTAGAGCCACTGCAAACACAATGGCAGTTTTTCATACCTATAATTAGAACTTCCATAACATTCACTTATGCTATTGTTAGGTAAACCTCCAATGGTAATAAAATCAGTATAAGACATAACCTGCATGTCATGGTTATTGTACAGGTTTTACAATAGTTAAGGTATGCAATCAACCTTACTGCCTGATGACAGCTGAATGAGTAAAATACTCTGAATTTCCTGATAAGTTTGTGGTTCATTTTGGAATTAAATATAATAGAATCTTTTCACATTGTATGAAGATTGGAAGAAAAGAAAGAACTAAGTTTAGATGTTTGTTTGTTTATTTTGTTTTTCCTTTTTTAAAGCAGAAGATGAGCTGGCTTCCAACTGAATCATGGTGCTAACAAGAGGTGAACATAAGTAGTAGCTGCTGGGATATGCGCTCTCCTCCAGTAGAAAAGCATTTAAAGAACAGCCCATTAGAGAGAGATCACCAAGACTGTGTGCACAGCCAGGAAGTGAACACAGTGTGGAACTCAAGCAAAACAGGCTGTGATGGTGAATGTAGAGCTGGAAGCTAAGATTCTCAATAAGCATGTAATGAATTCACTAAATCATATTAATTGACTGAGGTGGGGGGGGTATTGTAAAAAGACAGAGAGAGTGGATGTCCGTGGTGGAATAGTATTTGCTGGACATGAGAGCTCATGTGCACACATGAAATCACAACAGCTGGTGCTAAATGCATAAGACTTGCATAAGATAAAGCCAGTCAAAATCTCAGGATTCATGAGAGAGAAGATCATGTAGGAAGGTGTTTGTGATTGATGGCTACTGGAAAGGGAGAGTCAATTTTCTTGGGTGATGCAGGCTCTAGGGAGCTAGTCTTGCTCCAGAATATAGTTTTCAACCCACTTACATACAATGAATTTTATTTAAAAAGAGATGTAGAGTACCTGAATTTGGGAGGGAAAGCTAACAGGAAAAAATACTTGATTAATAATTTTGTAATTTAAATGTGATTTTAAGAGCATCATTTATTTTATTTTATGTGTATGACTGATATTCCTGTATGTATGTATATATGTATGTGTGTATGTATGTATGTATGTGCACTACTTGTGTGTTTAGAGCCCACAGAGATCAGAAGAGAGGAAGAGGTCCCCCAAAACAGTAGATATAGATGACTGAGTGTCACCATCCTGGTACTAGGAATAGAACCCTGGACCACTGAAGAGCAATAAGAGTTTTTAACCACTAAACCAAATCCTCATCCAGAATTTAGTTTTTTTTTTAAATTAAATCCTTTATTTAACATTCATACATGCATTTAGTGTGTTTGGATCCATATTGCTGCTCTTCAGTCTTTATCCAACATCCCCCCCCCACCTCACCCAAGCAGCATCCAGGGGACTCATACTCTTTAAGTTTTAGCTTTTTGATAATTGGCAATAAAAGGAAGTTATTGCAATAGAATTTCAGAAAAAGTAGAACGCAAAACACAATTAACCAGGCAAGATGGTCTGTATCTGTAATCCCAGCACCTATACAAACCTTAACTAAATAGTGAATGCCTTTCTTTAAAAATGTCTAATTTAAAACAGCAAAAGTATCAAATGCTTCCATGAAAGTTATTTATTGTATAGCATTTTGTTTAAAATGCTTATTAAGCATGTATAAAAGATGTATAGAACTTAATATCTCTTTACTATAATCATATTGCTATTTAAAAAATTGGAATTAGCAACCATAAATCTAATAGAGAGTCTGTTTAATGGTGTTACAACACAACACTAATGACAGATGATGTATATAACAGTGGTCCCATGAGAACATAAATGAGCTGAAAATATCCTAGGATTTAGTGTCCTTCTATCAGCCTTAATGTGATTCTATAGCACATTAATTGCATGTTTTGATTCAAATTGTTGTACACAAACTTAATTCACACCCCAGCATGTATGTGTATTTGTATAAATGTTTGTCTGTGTTTGAGTGTGTGTTTATACATATTACTATTTAAAATAGTTGATATTTTATATATATGGTGATTGTATTTTCATATTATACTTTTTAGATACTTCAGTTTTTTAGTCTCCTGCTAAAAAGCAACTATAATAGGTGATATCATGTTGTATTGGCAGCAGCCTCACATATTTGCTACCTGTCATGTGTCTTAATAGCATCAAACAGTCTAACTAAATGATTAACTCTATGTACTGTGCACTATGTGGTGCTTAGATTAGGCAATTGTGATATCAGCTACTAGATATGCTCTCAGAAATCATTCCCATTGTGAACTAGTGCATGCTTATACACTTGTTTCTTGATTACTCTGTTTTTGCTCAAAACACTTAGGTGAAAAACTTAAATTCAATCAAATGTACTCCAACCTGTGAATGGAAAACAACATCCTATGCTAATCCACAAGCTTCCTAAGAGGGAAAAACACCCATAATAAATGATGTGGACAAAGATGGATGAAGAGTTTATTCTTCTGGTTATTATTTCTGCCACAAACATAATAGCTGG
The DNA here is from genome assembly GCA_902168405.1 of Peromyscus aztecus. Classification (NCBI taxonomy): domain Eukaryota; kingdom Metazoa; phylum Chordata; class Mammalia; order Rodentia; family Cricetidae; genus Peromyscus; species Peromyscus aztecus. Next base: position 28,570 of record CABHPQ010150874.1, on the reverse strand, counting down.
GATCAAAATAGAAAAACAATCCAGAAACAGTATCCTCTTGTGTGTGACCTAATTTATAAGACCTAACTAGTCAACAAAAGCAGTATATTACTTATTTTTCCCTTGAGCAAAATACCAGGTAAATATTTTATAAATTTCATATGTCCCCAAATGTGAGTCCTTGTCCTGAGGCAAAATCTTCATTGTAAACATTTCCACAAATCCAATTCAATAAATCATAGCTTCTTTTCTTACCAAACTGGAGAAAATTAGTGACACGAATAGCTTTATTTTCTTCCCATTGAATTTTGAAAGTAAAGTATTCAGGTGGTGAGGATGACATAAAATGTTCTTTACTGTTTTTCAGGAATTATAACCAGTGTTCACCTTATACTTCATAACTCCATGAAGTTTGTTCTGTGCCTAGCTCTCTTTTGAAGAATAATATACAATAAATACTTTTTTTCCTTTAGCTTTATCTGTGTGTTGTTCAGAATGAAAAAACTTCATGACATACAATTGGATATTCAACATTGTTAGGCACAATGTGTGTGAGAATTCAGGAGTGGAATGAATCTTATCTGAGATATAGGAAAGTAGAATTCATAAGTCTACAGTATCCAATTTGTATTTGTCACATTAGTTGTAATTATAGTGACATAGCTGTTATGCTTTAGGTATTGAAAATACAGAAACACTGAACGTAAAGGGCATGTATAAGACAGTTTCTGCAGAACATAGTCCTGTTCACATTTATGATATTTATTCCTCCTAATGTAAAATAAACAAAGTATAATTTTATTTTAACAGAGCATACTCTCATCATGGTTCTCATTGTTAGTGAGTGGGAGGAATGAACTAAAAATCCTGAAATTTGAATTTGTTCTCTGACCTACAAACACACACTACACCAGGGTCTCCTAAACTCCTTCATAGACACACACTCACTCAACACACACACACACACACACACACACATATTTTAAGTATTTTAAATATTATTAGAAATCATCTACTTTTTCTCTGTATCTTTTTGGTGCCTGTCCTGACTCTCACTCTGTAGACCAGTCTGGCACCTACCTCACAGAGATCCACATGGCTCTACCTCCCGAGTGCTGAGATTAAAGGCATGAGCCACCACCCAGCTCATCTACTTTTCTAATGTGCATAAATCAAGAATTATCTGTGTGTATTGGGTTTATTAAGTTAATTTTATCATCTTGTGCATGGTTTGCAATTTTATAAGAGTTTCACTGTTGGAATGCTTGTTTATGCAAAAATGCAAGTCTCACTTCAAAGGACACAAGTTATAGTTCATTCTGGAACCAAATATGAGTGACCATAGCCAGCAAACACATATTAAAGATACTCCAAATTCTGTGCTATAATCCGGAAGAAGTTTCATGAATGTGTACAGTAACTGAACTGAAAGTTATAAATCAAGTTGTTTTTCAAGTCCACAGGTGGAAGCACCAGAGAGATGGGTGACATAAAGCATAAAGCATCAACATCTCAGCTGTTGGCCTCAACTACTATTTGATGACACTCTTTGCTTTGTGTTTGTGGGTAGCTATTCTTCTGGTAAGTGAATACATTCCTAAATGTTTTTAATCTGTTAATCATGAGATATTAGGTTCTACATATATGTGTACAAATTGAATAGTTAGGGGGCTAACCGTAACACAGAAGTTGGAGTTCAGCTGTGGACATGCAGCTTTCCAGTCTCTTGATCACTGAAGATCTAATCAGTTCATCTACCTTGCAGAAGTTTTCAGTTGCAAGGGGTAGTTTTTTTTTTTTTTAGTCACAGTTTTAATAAGCTCTCAGACATGTTTTCAGGCATTAACTATTAAAATTGATACCAAAAATTTACTATTGAATATCACTTTAAATTCTTTGAGTCTCGATGTATCAATATAATCAAGATGTATATGTGTCAAAGCAATTAGATATTCAAAACTTTTGAGTAACACATCTTTTCTGAGCTAATGTCCATTAGGATCTAACAATAACAAAAATTTAAACATACATTAGTCATGGGATTTCAGAAATTGAGTCTAATCAAATCCCTGAGGTTGATTAAACATTAGTATGACTTTTGACAGGAAAGTTCATATTGGAGGATTATGTTCTAAGGGCTGAGGCCCATTAACACACCCCTATTTTTTAGGGATTCATTTTTTATTTTGACAAAACATGGAGATGAAAAGTAGAGCCCTCACATCTTGTTTAGAAACTTCCTCCAGAAAGTTCACATGTAAAGCTTTTATTCTTTGAGATATAAACCCAGCTTCTTCAAACTCTACTTAGAGGATTTGTGAAGTGTCCTCTCAAAATGCACACATTCCTGGAGAAACTCTACCACCTCCACTCCTGAGGGAACAGGAACACAACTTCAGTGGCTGCAAGTTTACTCTTTCTCCAGGGCTTCATCAGGTACAAAGAGGGATGGATGTTCATTTTGCCAATAAATAAAGCACCATTTACACAACTTATGAATCCGTCCTAGGGCCCTACTTTCTGACTTTCCTCTTCCCTAGCTCACTCCACCATACATGAGTCTTCCACTTGTAGTTTAGTGAGGGTGAGTTTTGTTCCATATTTGGTTTCTTCTCTATTGCAATGGAGGTGTCTGAAAAATCCAACCCGCCAGGCGGTGGTGGCTCACGCCTTTAATCCCAGCACTCAGGAGGCAGAGCCAGACGGATCTCTGTGACTTCGAGGCCAGCCTGGTCTACAGAGAGAGACACAGGACAGACACCAAAATGATACAGAGAAACCCTGTCTCAAAAATAAAAACAAAAACAAAAATTCATCCATTTCAACTGCTTTAATTATGGATCATCTATTGTGAACCATAATTCAAGTATGGGACAAAAAATATACTTGGCTATGTGACTCCTTAATAAGTATAAACTTATCACAGTTCAGAATGAAAAAGTAACCAACATGATTCTATTTTAAAATCTAATTTTCCTTCAGTAAATATATAAAGAACAGAATTTCCTTATCTATAGTTTTCCACAAAATATAATAATCATATTGATTTCCTCAAATATAGATAGAAAATTAAATCTTGACATTTCTTTGAGATCAAGTCAAAATATCATCTTTATTTAACACCTATAGATTTAGATTTTACTTACCTTATTCTAATTAATAAGGATCTAAGAGTTGCACAATGCTCAAACATGTTCTTTTGGAATTGTTACTGATCATTGATACACCTCATCATAGAAGAGGAAACTGTGATTATAATTTGTCCTTTTATACTTTGTTTCAAATGGAGCCAAGACACCTCCCTGCCCAAGACAAAAGTATAGAAGTATTATATGATGCAGTACATTGAACATGACTCCATTGCAAATACATAGATCTGACACAATAAAGACTATCTATAGATATATGCTTGGAAATTGTGAAATTTCTCCAGTTGTGGTATTGAAATATAATAATCTGTAAAATTTTACAAAGGAATTAAACACTAAATAAAGATCCCATATGCTATTCTGATGTAATGATTCAAATAAACAACAGATCCACTTAGAATTTTTTTCTTGTTAATCTATTAAGTTTTATAAGCATAATTAAATCACAGTTAAAGGTATAAATTTTACTTCTAAGCATCACAACATAATTAATAGTACATGATGTAGAAAATTATGATCTTTTATACCTTCTTAATTTGGACAAAATTCATTAGCATGCAAATCTTTTTTTCTTTCATTGTATTATATAGAAATTTCCATACCAGAGCATTGACAAGATGTTGCTTTAGATTTTATATATATGTATGTGTATTTAATGTAAATAATACATGTAAAATATACATAATATATCTTAGTTAGGGTTTCTAATGCTGTGCAGAGACACCATGACCACAATAACTCTTATAAAAGAAAACATTTAATTGTGGTTCACTTACAGTTCAGAGGTTCAATCCATTATTATGATGGTGGAACATGGTGGTGTGCAGGCAGACATGGTGCTGAAGAAGTAGCTGAGAGTCCTAAATCTTGCAGGCAACAGGAAGTGGTCAAACACATTGGGCAGTATCTTGAGTAAAGGAGACCAAAAGGCTTACCCCCACAGTAACACACTTCATCCACAAAGGCCATGCTGACTCCAACAAAGCCACACCTTCTAATAGTGCTATTTCCTTTGGAAGCCATTTTCTCTCAAACCACCACAATATATAATAAAATATATACAATATATGTAATATATAGATATTACAAGCATAATGATATTATGTTTTAGAATATACTACGTGGATTTTTAGAAAAAAATAGATTTTTTTTTTATGTTCCTGTTTCTGTGTCTGTGTGAACACAAGCCACATGTGTGCTGGTGCCCATGGAGGCTGAAGAAATGTGTAAAAATCACATGAATCTGTAGTTACAGTTGGTTGTAAGCCACCAGATATGGGTGTTGGAAACTCAATTCATGTCCATTGGAAAAACAGCATGAATTCTTAACTGCTGAGCCATCTCTCGAGTTTACTCCAGTTTTCTTTATCTAAGCCTTCTCTATCTAATCTATAAAATATTATGAAGGAAACTAATGTTTTATTTCCCTTGGTTTATAAGAAACACCCTTATAGAAAGAGTAATTCACCTATACAAATTTATAAAATTCTCCTTCCAAGTATTTTGAGGCTTTCTTTTCTCACCGACATTTTCTTCTGGTACAAGTACCACAAATAAAATGTTAAGAGATAGATGCACACAGTGTTTACATACAAGATAGGATTTTCATTATTTGGAAAAGAGTAAGCAGTAGTTGGTATTGAAATATTTTCTCAAGTCTAAAGCATGAACAAATGTCACAGATATTGATTATATGTATTGACATATCTTATAATTTTGTTCATAACAGTAATGTTAAAAGTTAAAACCAAAATCTGGAAATGTTATGTTGGTTCAAGACATAAAGGTTGCCTGGCAGTGGTGGCGCACTCCTTTAATCCCAGCACTAGGGAGGCAGAGGCAGAGGCAGGTGGACCTGTGTGTGTTCGACGCCAGCCTGGACTACAAAGTGAGTTCCAGGACAGCCAGGCCTACACACAGAAAAACCTGCCTTGAAAAAAACAAAAATAATGATAACAATAATAAAATAAAATAAATAAATTCATAAAGGTTGTTTACATATATGTAAACTTTAGCAAAGTTTCAGTTTAAGATACTTTCAATGACAAGAAGAAGTCTTTTAAGAGAATGTGTTTGACTCAACATTATCTAAGTGACTCAGAGAAATTTAACTTTCACAATGTTAGATTTTAACACAGTAAGAAAGACAGTTGATGAGTGAAGAAGCTTTCTAAGTATGATTAGCTAGTCCAAACTTCTCAAATACAGCTTCAATGAGGGCATCTAATTAACCTCCATAGAAAACAGGTAAAAGATTATTACACTTCAACATTTATAAATAAGACTAGAGGACTCTGCTATTCTCAGGGTCAGGAAAGTGAATGCAATGATTCAGTTGAACACTGAGCAACTAGAGTAAATGTGGTCCTCTAGAAGTGCCTCTCTCTCTACCAAAGCCATCAGTGTTAAAGAATATAAATATCACTGTATGAATCCAGACTTCCTCTCTCAGTGGCCCTGTATTGCTATTTTTATGACAGAAGTGCCTTGAATTCTTTTACTTTTTCTTTTATCTCCAGTGAAGGGCATAAAGGTTTAGAATTAAATTTAATAACTATATCACTTATTAATACATATTTTGCTTTGTTCAGAAACATATTCTGTTCCTTTAAGTGAGTGAAATGGGAAAACAATAATGTGTGTGTGTGTTCTAATTTCTTACTTAAAGAGTACTAGAACATTTAGCAAGCTGCCTTCCCTAAAGCAGGAATTCCATGTCAGTGTTCTAAGGGCATTAAATAATTTTCATGAGATATTTGGATGAAGACAACACGAAGCAGTCACATTCACTAGAACTCTTGTCTTCACACTAGAATCCAGATGAAGAAGCAGCCTTAAACAAGCTCTCTAGAAAGTCTTGCAGATTTTTCTAAGTAACAAGCCTGTTAAAATCATACCCTACAGCATTAGTTCACCATAGATATAGAGGTCTTTCTCTCTAGCATTCAGAAATCTGGAAATCTGAGATCAGACTCCCCTTTTATGCAGAACAAACAGGAGTGCTCACAGTGTGTTCCAACATTCCCATTGCCTATTTACGGTAAGTGCCTTTTGTAGTTTGATAATCATTTGCCATACCTCTTAGAGCTATGACTGTGTTTCCTCTGAACTGTAATTTCATTTTAGATGCTGTAAAACAACAGCATATGAAGATAATATCACTTTAGAACAAAACATATTGGACAGAACTAGAAATGAAATGGAAGCTCAACAAGTCAAACATGTCACAGTTTTTGAAGACAGCTGTATGCCCTATATGAAAAAGATGAAGGTGAACACAAGATAAAATATGTACATCTTTCTGTTTAATATGATTAGAGCCTCTACCCCCCTTTCCAAAAGAATGATAGGGAAGTTCTGAATCCATAGGGGAGCGGTATGATTCTCCTCCTGTACTCTTTCCTTTATACTGTATTATGTCCATTGTTTCTCGTTTGCACCAAGCTATGATTCCTAAGAAGGGGAAAAAAAAAACAAACAACCAACATGCATAGATAACCCTAAGAGTACAATAACGGCAAGTAGACCTTGTAGGTAACCAACAGCTTTCTAATGTGTCTTAGGCACTCAATGAGAAGGGAAGCATTCCTGGTACTGAAAACCTAACCATATACCCAGGACTAGTGAAGTCATAGATCTTGGAGGAAAACCCACAACTGCTTCTTTATTAAACCAGCCTAAAACCTAACTACATTCTAAATATTTGTCCTTCTACCCACAGATAAGCTTAGTCTTCTCTGCTCATCAAGAAATGAGCATGTTAATCATGTTAACTTGTTAACGCTCTGTATGTTAAGTTGTGTTTTTCTGGAATATTTGTCTGTTGCCAAACGAAGATCATTCCAGAGAAACACAAATTAACATGTAGAGTGAAGGACCATAGTTCCAACTGAAGCATCCACAACACAACCCCTGTACCTAAGGTTTGGGGATCATTATGAAAGAGAGGGACAGAAAGGTTGTAAGAGTCAGAGAAACAGGATATTTGTTGTGGTTTGTATCTCCTGACACATCAGAGAAGCTATATCCATGAAGTCACACCAACATGACTAACTTAAACATAATCTGAACAAAGATAACATCAATAAAAATACTCAAGGCAACTAAGAAATACTGAGAGTGGGAGAAATAGTCTTCCCCAGGGAAAAGCACACACACACACATATTATATATATATATAATATGTGTGTGTGTGTGTGTGTGTGTGTGTGTGTGTGTGTGTGTGTGTGTATTTCAGAGTTTCCCAAGGGAACTGACTTCTTGATATGTAAACAAAATTATTTAAATACATTTTTAAATGGCGAATTTCTGACAAAATGTTAAATGATTTCTGTAGATCATGTTTTTCTACCAGAGAATTTTTATTTATCACACTCTTTAAAGTTTTTGCCTGGTTATCTAGGACTTTGTATTAATAATGTAACTAGATTCTATGGATTTACTGGACACAGGTTTTGAGAATACAAAATACATTAGCGGCTAAGTAAAGCCCACAGTACAGATGTAAATAATCACAGATGTTTACCTCAAGTACCTTCATGCCTCACTTGTACCTGCCCTGTTATACAGACCCCCTTATATCTCATATTAAGAGAGATGACTCAAAGGTCCCCACTCTGCTGTACTGGCTTGTGCACTTTGATAATTGTGTTCTTGAAACTGTTATGCTTCTAGGATGTGGGTAAGAGCGCTGTCTAGTTCACAAAAATCTAATTTGAATGCCTGCTTCCCCTTGCTGTCAATATTTATTCCATTATCTTTTATCTTTAAACTTTCAATAACCTATATGTTCCAGAAAGATATTGTGAGTTGGAGAATCTCATGCACGTTTTCACTGGGGGGATAATGCTATCTGTAAGGGAGTAAGGATACAAGATGGGACTGATACTAACAGTATCTGTTGAGGCATTGTCACACAGGACCCAGGATATCCCACTAGGAACACTGAGACTGGGATGAGATTTCAAAAATATGCAAACCAAGGTAAGAAATCTGGAGAACTATACCTACATTTTTTTTCTTAAGTTTCATAATGAGAAAAGTCTTTATCCAGCACTGGGCTTAAGTATGGTGAGTTATCCCCTTCTCCCTGAACAATATGCAAAGAAACATCACTTTATCTCACAGCTGCTTCAGCTAAAACCACTGCTGTGATAAATGCTGTAGTTCAACACAGAGGATTAGATCAAATTAGATTTCAAGCACCATACTTAGGAGTCAACTGGGCAAAGCCATAGTTGACAGAGTTGCTACAAAACAACTGTGCTTCTAAACACCTGCTAAGTTTCATGGTCTCTGTTAATTTGAGAAACAAGAACAGAACTAGAAATTCAATCCATATCAAAGTACTTTTTCATTTCTATCTCTATAAAAATCCCCTTAAGTTTGATTTCAGCCTCTCCAAGGAAAAGGTTGGAACCCGACTCTCATCCTTAACTCCTAGAATCATTATGATAAACTAGGATTGTATATGTATATATTAGAAATTACAATATCAGCCGTTTTCACATTCTGAAATGGTAACATTAAATGTTTAATATTCATGAATTTATGATATGAGTTTCTATTTATGACAATGTTGCTTTTCAAGTAAGGAAATATTTAAAATTATTGACACTATAATTGTGATAAGTGATCCATCCTGAACCTGAGCTAAGTATTCCATTTAACTAGCATGGCCTTTACCCTGCCAATGCATAAATTCTTGTTTTCAAATGTCAGTTTTGCAGGTCATACATGTTTAAGCAACATTTCAGGAAATCTGTGAACTGTAAATTTTACATGGGCAGCAGGGATTTGATGACATTAATTTCCATTCTGTAAAATAAGCCAGGTATACTTTAGTGCTTGACATTTAAAAATAAATACTTATGTCCAATTGTAAGAACTATGCAAGCTTAGACAGAAACTTGTCCTCTAACTAACTAAATTAATTAACACTTGTTAATCTCTCTCAGATGAATACTTAGCCCATCCACAAACTTCTGTTCAGTTTTGGTCATCACAATTTTGTTTCTCATAAGTAAATTATATTTATAATTTGTAGTTACTCTCTTGTTCTCATGAAAATTCACTTTTGCTATAATAGATTATGATTATTCTTCAACTTCGGTTTTAATATTTTTCTGTCTCATTTACTTGAAACTCATTAAATTCATTGATTTATGTGGTTGCTTTTTACTTTTCATTTTGGTTTCCATTTCTTATATTTTCCTAAACATCAACAATTTATTTAAGGCTCTTTTTTAACACTTCACTTGCATCTTTGCAGATGCTCGACTCTGTAACCTGAGTTTCCTCTTGTCAATAATTATAATACTGGATCTGAATGAATCCACAGAAATGTGCTGACAGACGCTAGGCGAGGCCTCAGGATGGAAAACCCTATTCACTGGACAGACGAAAGAAATGTAAATGATATTTAATTATAATGGATTTACTTATGCCAACCATGGAAATATCTCAAAATAAGTAAAGCAGAATTTTTTTTTAAAGAAACTGTGCTTATGCATGGCTGAATCATAGCATTGATTACTGGAGATCTTGCCAGAATTACAGTTAATACAGAAGTCTCCTTAGCTTTAAACAAAAAGCACTTTTTTGGGGCATCTATATGCTCAGTAATTGTCTGTTCAAATTTGGACTAAGGCCATGGTTGTAATTACCAGAGCCAATATTTTTTATTTCAAAGTATTCGAAGTAATTCTCATTTATTTTTCCTGTATAACTTCAGCTTCCCTCCTGTTAATTGACTATGACTAAAATTTACTATGGCATGCACTCTCCATTGGTATGCATCATGCTCCATTGGTATACATTATCTGCATCTCAATTTATTCTTCCTGTGGAGATGCTTGACTAGTCTTACGTAAATTTCAAGATTTGGGGAAGAGTCTTTCCACCATTGGCTTTTTGTCTAAGAGGATGTATGGTGCCTGCGCTTGTCCCCAAGGTGCGTCTAATCTGTCTCGATCATAGCACTGCTTACCACTTTTCATGTTTACTTCTACTTTGTTTGTTTGTTTGTTTGTTTTTCAAGACAGGGTTTCTTTGTGTAGTTTTGGTTCCTGTCCTGGATCTTGCTCTGTAGACCAGGCTGGCCTCGAAGTCACAGAGATCTGCCTGGCTCTGCCTCCCAAGTGCCAGGATTAAAGGCGTGCGCCACCACCGCCAAGCTCATGTTTACTTCTATGAAAAACTTTGGAGCATACCAGTCATGTGCTGTGTACAACTTCATTTTATAGCAGCTATGAGTCTTTGATTGTTTGTAGAACACTTTGGAATCTTTTATTTTGCTGTTTTGCGAAAAATAATATTTTCATTCTGTTTAATGAAAAACAGCAAGTCTGTATTTTTCCCTTGCTTTATCTTCTGACAGTTTATGTTACATGGAAAATATTGCAATGCTTACTTAGCTTTCCTCAAAAGAGTCCCCTATTGTCCTTGTTAATGTTAAATGCCGACTTTCCCCAGTGTCACTGTCATAACGCTATACTTGAAATTTTCAATTTAAAAAAGTTACCTAAATAGCATGGTTATTGACATTTTAAAAATTGTATTGATTATGCCAAATGATGGGATTTTTGAACCCTGATTTATAAAAATCACTCCAACACATTACAGAAGTTTAAGTCTATGGTATTTAAGGACTTATTTGTTACACTGAATATAATTTAAAGGTATTAAAATCAGGGTCCAAAGCACGTCCAGTCTATGTCTGTGTACCTAGGTCCCTGTTTCCTAGGGAAGGGAAATGATATGGTCCTAGCTAAGGCAGAGGTGCGTTGTAAGGGTTTTATCTTCCCACTATTAGTGAGGTGGAGTGTGGCTGTCAAGCATCCAGTGACAGAAGAAATGTGGAAAAACAGTATGTCTACGGACAAGAAAAGAAAAAAAAAATAGAGTTAATACTAGTATTCTGGCCTTGAGTATGTTCTCTGGGCAAAATGCTTGTCTCTTTCTGAGAGTGGCCATGTCTAAGGAGCAGCAGATGGCAATTAAAGTTCAAGATGTCACCCCACTAGGAGGAAGCTGTGAGATGGGTCAATATTGGTTAGGCAAGGCCGTGAGACCCCAGACACCAGAATGTATTTTGCTTCTAAAGTGTCTTTGCATGTTTGCTGTGGATATCTTTTTCTGATATCTGGCAAGGTGTGAATGTCATATACTTTATCTCATGGAGTCATCCAGTTCTACTGGGCATTTTTTTATCTGTAGATTGTCATGAAGATGATTTCTTCCTAGGTTGCACTAATTGATAATAATGGTAGTTTATGCAGAGATTTGATGAATAAAATAAACCCAAGGAAGGGTCACAAAGCTAGAACACTTGAGTTTCTATTGAGGAGCCATAGACTGTTGCTGAAGTTAATGATTAAGAAAAACAACTGAGTACCAGTTACCCAGGCTAGCTTAAATTCTTTTAACTTTAATGTTGGGAGATGTGTTCACAGGTTTAGGAGTGCATCACAGATGAAACAAAGCTTTGAAAGTAACTTAAAATTAGACTAAGACATTTTTGTCCAATAGTTTTGAGGTGAAAAACCCAAGAAGATAATCTAAAGTTTTAGAGGCACATAGTTGAATGTGAAACTCTTTAAGGTCAGAGAACAAGAACAAAGCAGCCCAATTATTACTAGCTGGCATACCTTTCTTGCTAGGATTAGTTGCTGACCAAAGGTGATGATTAATTTCTTATACCCATTTTTGCCCTCAGTCTCTTGATATAAAAAAAAAAATAATGAGTGGGTATGTACTCTAAAGATTTAAAGTAGAGATAATTGATTCTTTTTTCGTAAATAAACGTTTAGGTTTGTGATTCCTTTAAGATTCTGTAGCATGAGTCTTAAAAGTTCTGATTAAAAAAATCAAACCTGAGCCAGTTATTGGGGTGAACACTGGAAGGTCAGAGTAATAGAACAAGCCACAGCTATCTCACCTCGCCGGATCCTCAGCTGGT
>CABHPQ010150874.1:0-16383 GCA_902168405.1 Peromyscus aztecus | reverse complement strand
TCTACCACCACTCCCTGGGATTAAAGGCTGGCTTTCTGGGATTAAAGGCGTGGGTCACCATGCTTGGGTGTATCCTTGAACACATGAATTTCTGCCTCTGGAATGCCAGGATTAAAGGCGTATGCTACCACTGCCTATCCTCATGTTTAATATTGTGGCTGTCCTGTTCTCTGACCCCAGATAAGTTTATTAGCATACACAATATTTTGGGGAACACAATACCACCACATAATGAGTGGGTATGTACTCTAAAGATTTAAAGTAGAGATAATTGATTCTTTTTTCATATATAAACGCTTAGGTTTGTGATTCCTTTAAGATTCCTTATAAGATTATCTTTCAAGATAAGTAATAAAGTAATCAGCCTTTCCTTTGTAACTGCAAAATGCAGCCTGCCAGTAAAGGAACTGACTGAGATGAATCCTTGTTTGCCCACAAGGTGAATCTATAACAAGTTTCTTGGGTATGAATTATGTGGGTTCTTAGGATAATTTGGTTCTCACCTACAATACATAAAATGTTTAATCATTTAAGGGAAATAGAAATCATGATTTTTTTTTTACTGCTTGTTTTGTATTCATTGTAATCATTCACTTGAAAAACAGAATGTAACCACGTAGTAATTTTTACATTGTCTGATAGATTCTGCTGGAGTACATAAACTAGAAAGGAAAGAATAGAGATAGAGTTAGAGAGAGTTAAAATGGGCTAGAAGGAAAACATCAAGAATTAGAGTTAAAAGGGAAACATAAGGAATGATAAAAGGAAATCACCAGGAAAATAAAAACTGGAAAATGCAAAAGAAAAATAAAAGAAAGGTTTGAAAGAAACCATCAAGAAGATATGTGAGTGTCTGTGTCCCTAACCCCCTGAGATAGAAAATTCTTAGTACAAGTTAATGCTGTGGATTTCCCTTTGAGACCTGAGCCCTGGTCTCCCAGGCAGCAATAGTCAATGACAGGAAAAAACCAAATCAAAAACTGAACCTGGGCATAGTGACTCATGTCTTTCTTACCAACACTTGGGAGGCAGAGGCAATTGGATATCTATGAGTTCTTGTCCAGCCTGGTCACATGGTGAGTTGCAGAACAGTCAAACCTACCTAGTAAAACCCTGCCTTGACAAAACCAAAGAAACAAGAAACAAAAGAGAGAGAGAAAAAAAAAAGATCCACTATGGAATAATTTTACAGATATTCAAAGTGTGTGATCGCTAATTTCATTATTTTATATTCCATTGGTTAAAGAAAAAAATATGAGACTTAAAATATGTTTACACAAAGAGTGTCAAATTCTGCTGATATGCTCACATTTCATGATATCACGAACATGGATTTGTCAAATGATAGTGCTGTGTATTACAAACCAATATTATTAGCTTGTCACAGAGTGTTGGAAAACAGCATAGTCATTTTCTCAGTTAACATGTGTTCTCAATTCAATTACAGTTCAAATAATTTCACAAAAGAAATTAAAATAATTAATAAAAGATATGGGTCATAGTGTAAGTTTGGTTATCATTTTCTATGGACCTGTATTTGATAAATGCAATCAAATTAGAAAATACAATACATGGAGAGTTTGCTAGTCAACAGTTATGATGAGAACAGTTGTGAAACCATGTACAGGGTCTTTGCAATATAATTAACGTTCAATTGTGATGATTAGATTCTATTAAGCATTTTTCATTGGGTGATTCATAATAAATTTTGCTGAGTTCAACATCTGCATCTGCTGTGGCTGTAAAATAGCAGAGACTGAAAAAGTCAAATAAAGGCTAAGGAATCTCAAGAATGTAGATTAGATTCCTGGGAAAGATCTTTGCTTAGAACCTTCAAAAACTTCAGGAAGCTGCCAGAACTTTTCTATTGAATTTATTCTTCCATATCTATAAGAGAATAAATTTGTTTGTCTTTATCATCTATGGTGATTTTTATAGTGGTCTAAGAAGTTATTTTTAAGCACCATATAGTCTGAAGGAAACATCTGCACTAGGCAATTGCAGAAACTACAGAGTTCATCTAATCCAGAATATCAAAAGAAAAACAGAGACTCCTGAAGTGAAGTGAGATATATTTACACTATAAACAGAGACTAGAGAGAAATGAATAAAAGAAATCTTAGACAGTAAAGTGTGCAGATATGCACAGTCTCATCTATGACAGTGGCATCTTTAGTACATTTAGGCTGCAAATGAAATAACAAAGGGCATAAAATAGCTTTAAAGGTGAGAATAAACAAAGCAGGAGGCACATTCTTAGTCTTATCAGCCACTGACATTTTTAAAGTTCATATTGAAGTCATGACAAAGGCTTAATTTCACAATAGTTAAGAAATATGCTGAGGCATATTACCAGGTTTATTTGCTAGTGAAATAAACCGGAGGTACTGTCTTAGTTATGACTGGGAAGTTGTTTCCACGTTCTTGTCCAGTGACTCACACTTGCCCACTCAATTTAAGGTAGATGGCATACACTTTTCAATTGATCATACACAGAGACAGACCACCCATCAAATATTTGTTTTTCAAGTGTTAGTAAATCATTTGTTCTTTTTATTTTATTTTTTTCTATCCTGATGGTTAGAGTATAATTTTTAGTCTCCTTTGTGATTTAGCGTGACCATGTGATTTAATTTGACTGACAGTGTGTGTAGAAGTAAAGTCCATGCTTTTTACAACTTTCTCCCATCAAATTCCCCTGTATTTGATCCCATTTTCATTCAGATTAAGAGTACAAAGATAAGGAGGGCAGAACCAGAGAATATAGAATCAGAATGACCCTGGTGTCATACTCTATGGACAATCACACCAAAGAAATGCATGTGTATCTTATAACTTAGCTTTTATTTTCATTAATTTATCCAGTATAGCAGACAGCTTTTCTCCAAATTCAGTACAGGATAAGGAGGAATGCAAGGAAGTCTATGGACATTGCAGGACAGCACTGGCAAGAAAAAGGGAGAGGAGGTTGAGGAACACATTGGGTTTGTGGGCTACAGCTTTTTTTCTTTGTAGATTCGAAATGAGAGAAAAGAAAGCATGTTCCTAAAAGGCAAGAGGAATTTTTATATGAAGGAGAGATATGATTCAGTTATGAAATCAATCAAATTGACATCTCTTGGTGATTGGAGAAGGGTTTCTCTCATTAGTAATGTATAATATTGGGAAGAGATGCCATCCCTTTTTCTGACTTACCTGATAAACCAGTATATTAAGGTTTTTAAGTGAGAACTCATTACAATGTTTTTATTTTTTTATTCACAAATGTAGTGAGAAACATTTATTTGATAATATGACTACTCCAACTTAGTTCTAATGTGTTTATTTTGTAGTGGGAGATCCCATACAAATAAAAATGAATTTTAAATTATTAAATAATGATAAAATATAATTGAATAATAGGATTCAAACAAATTAGTAATTAGTTTTATGTAAATATAGACCTGATATTATCAGATGTAAGTATTAAATATTTTATATATGGGAGTATTTGGTACAGGATCTTATGACCTGGATATGGTATTTCAGAAGTCAAAAGAAAAGGATCACCTAGAACTGTGGGCTTTGTGCACTGCGTCCACTCACCTGCCCTTGTGTGGAAGCACAGAAGCGTGCTGATATGTTCATATGGGACTACAACACAAATACTCAACAAGGAATAGAATATGCATACAGTCGACAAATACAAAATTAAATAATTTCAAAAGAAGTGTGAGATGAAGACAACTCACCACATACAGAGGGAATAAAAGGTATGACTGTTATGGGTTTCTGAGTAGAATAAAATATTCATCTCTTTTCTTACTTCTCTTTATTGTTTCAACATGGTGTGTACATGCGTGCATGCAGACACACACACACACACACAGAGATTAAAAAATTGTTCATGATGTAGTTCCTATCTAAACCATTCTTATTTCATTCTATGAAATTATATCTTATGTCCAACTAAAGGATTTGTTTTGGAAAGAGGAAGACAAGTAAACTTTTTTTTTTAACTTTACACTTAGCTCAGTGGAAATCATTTGTTTAACTTGAATAAATGAAATTGGAAAGAAATGAAGATGTATTAAAGAGTCAAATGAACAGAGGAAGCATTTCTGTGTTGATTCCTTTTTCAAGTTTACTGACTATGTTGCACAGTATTTTTATGTTTTAAAACTTTTATATTATCCAAAATGTTGTCATATGAGAGTCTTTAAAGAAAACAAAGTGCCTGAAATATTATAAATGTGAAAAACATTTTAAATTACACCGTCTAGAGGTAAATGAAAGTCCCTTTCCACATGACTCTAATGGTAATTGGATCACTACGTCTTGGAGAAATGAATGCTCTAAATCTTCCTCTGAGATTATTTGCTGTTCTCATATAGCTTGAGCCTAAATCACAGCTCACACACCTGTGTTTTTAAGAGTCTGTTGAGAGGGCATTAAGCCTTTCTGTGCCGTGTTGTCTTCAGAGCTTTGTTTTCTTAGTGTGTGTTATTTAGACTTTGTGGAAATGCTGAACAGCTTAGAAAACACAAGCACACAAACACACTTCAATCAGTAGTAAATGTTCTTTGTGTAGCTATATAGGTATGATGGAATGCATTCATTTTTCCTTTCTTCCTTTGAAGGAAATCAACGTATATTTGGCATGGAGTTTTTCTAAGTTATTCTAAATAGAAAACTACAGCAGGAATTTCACCACCTAATATTTTGAGCCAGTGACTGTATTGTTAATTCATAAAAGTAACAGAGAAACAGAGTGGGTAGGAGCCGTGCAACTGAATATTTATATTTTTAACAATGTTCAAGTCTTTTCTGAAGGTGCTTGTCCCATTTCATGTTCCTGGAGTGACAATCTGCAGGAAATAAGGTTGAGGTTGCAGTTTAACAGGAGAGGATGTCATGTTTTGAAATTAAAATCTTACTATTATTGCTGAACTATGTAATTGGGAATTGAAGTAAAGTAGCCGATCCAAAGACAACATGCATTAAAAAATAAGAGATAGACTCTTCCCACAAGCCATTTGGATGTATTTATAGTTCCATAAACTTAGTTTACTCTAAATTTATGTGTAATAAAGACCCAATTTGGCATTGCTTTGTTACGGGGAGCTCACCAGAGATGATCAGTCAGATAAAAGTTGGAAACAACTGAAAGTCTTTATTCCAGCTGGCTGGGACTACATTCAGGTATTGAGGATCTATGCATAGCACTGAGTATTTAGGGTAAGGGGTTTTTAAAGAGAAAAACAACATCCTGGTATCTCAACCTGGGAAGTTGTAGGGGGAGGTTACTGCAAGCATTTTAAAGAAGCTAAAATAATCACTTAGCTGGAGGAGGAGTTTTGCACAAGCAGGAAGTTTAACAGAAGCTAAAATAAGCTAGCTGGGGCATCTTGAGCTCTGTTTCCTAGAACAGAGTTAGGTAATTTTCCACAGGTTGCTCCAACAAGGAGATCAAATTCTAGTTAAACCTAAAATGACCTCAGCCAGAATACAAGATGGAGGAACCTGTGCATTGTCTTGCCTTGTCAAGACTTGATCATATTTAGAGAAAAAAAGTCATATACGAACAAACCAAGAATGAATGGCATTCCCAAGATCAGAGCACCTACTATTGTTGGTATTTTGTTTTGTTTTGAACTCTTTTGCTTGTTAGCTCTTTTGGGGGCCTGCCACACAGCTCCCAAATAATCAAACTTGGAGACTTATTGTTACCTATAAATTCCAGCCTTATCTTAGCTTATTCCTTGCCAGTTTTCCTTAACTTAAATTATTCCATCTACCTTTTGCCTCTGGTTTTTTTCCTTTTCTCACTTCTGTATTCTTACTTGGGCTCTTACTCTGTGGCTGGCTGTGTGGCTGTGTGGTTGGCTCCTAGCATCCACCTCTCCTTATTCTCCTGCTCCTTCTTCTCTTTTTCTCCTTCCATTTATCCTCTCTACCTGACAGCTCCACCTATCCTTTCTTCTGCCTTGCTATTGGCCTTTCAGTTCTTTATTAGACCATTTAGGTGTTTTAGACAGGCATAGTAACACAGCTTCACAGAGTTAAACAAATGCAGCACAAAGGAATGCAACACATCTTTGCATCTTTAAACAAATGTTCCACAGCAAAAACAAATGTAACACATCTTAAAATAATATTCTACAACAATCTATAGTATTTTATATACTAACATATAAATACTAATTGTGCAAGTACAATCTTAGACTCTATGAGCATTAAATAGTAGTACAAATGTTTCATTTTAGCAATTTAAATAGACAAATTCTACTCAATTATCAATTCAACAGAATTATCATATTTATCATTTATTTTGCAAATTTATACTACATTTATCTTTTCATGATTAATTTCAAATAATTATAAGTATATTATTCAATAATAAAAATATTATTAAATAAAAGGTTTTAAATAAAAACCTTATGTCTAATTAACATTGGCTAGCTATATAGAACCCAAATTTCTTTCTTTAATTTCTGAAATCTAAAGATGATCAATATAAATCACTGTCATATATTTAATAATGTTAAAAATATGTTCTACTTTAGAGCTATTTAATTAAGTATGAAATCAATTTCTTAGTATGAAATACATTAATGTATTTACAATGCATTTTGTCTGGAATGACAATAGTATGGTGGATGCTCAAAGTGCCCTAACTACTACTACCTCTCTGGGATTGTGTTCTTAGCATGTGACATTTCAGCTGCATCCACTTTAGTCTAAGGGGATAAATATCTACTTCACCATACCCTGTATTGCTCAGGTGAATTGAATGAAGTCAAAATGTTTACATAATTCTTGAGAGTCCTGATATCAAAGTCTCATTTTCCTTAGATGCTCCTTTAAAAAAACTTTTATTACAATTAAAAGTTATGGATGCTTTAGAAAAGCCTTGGATGAAGTAAAGGCAGAAATAATTCAATAGAATGATCAGCTTCCATCAAATAACCACATGTTAAATCTTAGGTATTCAGTAGGTTCAAGCTTTGGGCAAACAGAAGGGTAACCTTTAATCAAACAAACTGGAAAACAAGAATTCTAATTCCAATGATGAGATGTTAGCATGACTTAACTTTATATTGAGAGAACTTTTGTGACATTAGCTATATGATACTCAAGATCTGTACTTCAGAAATTTGAGATTAGGTACATGATGGAAATAGTAAAAAGTCTTAAATATAATCATAATAAATTCATTAGTGTTTCATTTATTTATTTATTTTGATAGACCTCAAATACTACACAATATTTTGGAATGATCTCCCATCCCTGCAACACAAAATTATTTAATGATTAGACAATTACATATACCAACAAGGGTCCATTAATTTACTACATTATGATTGCTAAAGAATCAACAATTACAGCAAATGAGGATACATCAGTATATTTTGTGTGGGTGTGTACTTTAGAATTGTCATGTATCTTGTTTTAATTACTTTCTGTGACACTCAATATCAAGATCTAGATTAAGTTTTGAAGGTAAACAAAATTGTTCGGTGTCTCCTATACAGATGACACTTGCAAGGTTTATTCTGGCTTTAAGAAACTGAGAAAATCATATAAATTTAGTAGCAATGCAAAAACCCATGGCAAATTCAAGTTTGATGACTATCTCTAAAGAAAATCAGATTTGATTAACTAACAGTAAGAATGGAGAATGCAGGATGAAAACCCTATAGGGAGGAAAAGTGAATCCAATTTCATCAAAAATTGATGACTTGGAAAATAAGCATCACCTTTGAAATATACAATATTGGAATCCTAGCAAGAATATATATTTCAAAAGCATAAATATTTTTGTGTTTAAATGTGGATAGGATTTGATCGATATTCTCCTATTCCTGGGTATGAAGACTATTTTTAAAAGTGGAAAATCTAGTTAGGTCTTGGCCTTAGATTCATATTTTCCAAGTGTCTACTTTAGAAGAGGAAAAAATATCTGAGAATGAAGCTAACATGAAATCCTATAAATTCATGTCTCATCTGTTTCAATGATTATATATAATGCATATTTTACATACTAACATTTTATATATTACATTAATATCTAAAAATGTAACACATTACAAAACACTATAAATTATCATGTTATAAATTATATACAAAGGAAACCGATTTCTCAGATATAAGTAGAACAAGGAGTGCCAAATTAAGATACACATCTGGAATCTCATGAGGGACTCTTGTGACCAATAAATGTAAACTTCTTACTTCTTCCTTAAATGGAAGAGGACAAAATACATTTTTTTCATAAACACCTTGGTACCCTAAATAAAGACTTGAGCCTTGTGATTAAATCACTTCTGAAAGTCACACATTCTGTTATCATCCTGCTGGTGATTAGCAGGCACCTCAACAAGATCTGAAGGATGATAACATCAACAGACACTCTCAAGTGGAGGAAAGAAATCTCATGGGGCTCCATCCTTGTCTGAAAAGCTACAGGCAACTAGCAACTATTGAGAGAGAGAAAAATAATCTTCTGGGGTCATGAGCCCCCTAATTGCTTATCCAATGCCAAGTATCCATTCCTGAATTATATATAAACAACACTAAACTGATTCAGCAAGTTGTATTTATATATCTATGCATTTGTGTTTATATAACAATAATAATTAATGAAATATATATGAAAAATTTAAGGGGGTAAGGTGAATATGGGATGGGTTGGAGGGAGGAGAATGAGGTAGAACATAATGTAATTATATTTTAATTTACAAAATTATCTGGGATCCCTTCCCTATTTATCTGGAAAATAGTGAAGCCACAAATTGCCGTGGCAAAGATAATAATGGTAGCCTCCATTTCTTCTAATCTTTTATGCCCTAGTGAAACTTGACATCTATTACTATTAGTTCTTCTCAAAAATAATTTATAAAGTATTTTTTCTTTCAAAAATTAAAATTATTAATGGTTAAATAAATTTGGTTTTAAAAATAATGTTACTTCTAGAGGAAAAAAGGAATCACAGATATGAATACATACAGTATAACTACATACATTTTAGTATGAACTGAGATTATTTACATTTCTAGTAAAATAGATGCTATTTTTGTTAAAAAAATACTTTGTGTTTTTAATGTGTATGTGTGTGTATGTGTTTATGTGTGAGGGTGTGCATGCATATGTATATGCAGGCTTTGGGTTAATGTAGGGTATTTTCTTCTATTGTCAACTCTTTTCAGAAACAATGATTGTTGATTCCTGGAGAATTCTATTCATTGTAACATGATCATATTCATCCACCTCTCCTAAATCATCCTTATCCAGTTCCTACCTTGTAGCCATAAGTTTTCTCATGTCCCGCCTGGCCCTACAGTCTCTCAGCCGCTTATAAAATAATTATTCCGAGGCTTATATTAATTATCAACTGTATGGCCTTTGGCAAGCCTCTTGCTAGCTAGCTCTTATAATTTAATTCAATCCATAACTCTTAATCTATGTATTGCCACATGTTCCATGGCTTTATCTGCATCCCATTACATGCGGCTCCTAGGATGGCAGTCTGGCATCTCTCCCACTCCACCGTTCTCTTTCCTGTCTCTCTCTTTGGATTTCCCCACCTGCTTCTAAGCTGCCTTGCCATAGGCCAACACAGCTTATTTATTAACCAATGGGAACAACATATGTTGACAGCATACAGAAAGACAGCACCACCTCACTTCCCTACAAAACTTTGTTTTCTCCTAACATCTTTAAGCCCATCAAATTCAGTTTGTATTGCTCAAATACTTCAAGGTGTGAGGTCTGTCCAGGATATCACATCCTTAAAGAGAAGGGACTCCTGATATTCCAGAAGCTAACTAATGTTTCTCATCTAGACTTGGAAGTTTGTGCCTACCTCCCTTCATCCATGCTGAGATTTTGTCTGGTTTGAGCTTATGAAGTCTTGTATATCTTTCCACAACTGATGTGAGTTCATATATGCTACTGTGCTGTTTTTCCCTGAAAAGAATGTTTCCTAAAAGTCCACCAGCAACTGTCTCTCACAATCTTTCTGCTCCTTTTTCTACGAAGATTCCTCAACTTTGAGTGGGCACATGTGTCATAGACAGCCTAGTTAGAGATGAGCACTCCAAAGTTATTCTCACCATATTGACCAGTTATAGTGTTCTGCATTAAGTCCATCTGTGGCAAGATGAGAGTTGAGAGACACATGAATTGTATGGGTAAAACAGTAAGTCTGTAGGTGTCATTTTAATTCTGGGTTCATTTTGCAACTAATGGTAGCAAGTTTTCCTCTGGGGCCGATGATCTATCAATCCACATGTAGTTAGCCTTGTTGATAGTATAACATATAGGTTCCATCTGGAGAAGTGGATTTTAAATTTCACCAGAATGTGGATGGTTGCCCCCTGTCCTAGTTTGCTGTTTATTACTCTGATAACAAACACAAAACAAAACTAATTTGAGGAGGATAGGCTTTATTTGGCTTACATTTCCCCATCATACTATATGACTAAGGGAAGCAAGACAAGAATTCTGACACCTGGAGGGACTAACGGAAGCAGAGACCAAAGATAATTTTTCTTAATGACTTGCTCACTCCAGTTTGCTCAGTTAATTTTATGTACAGTCCAGTACCACCTGTCCAGGAATGACACTGTCCATCGAGGGCTGGATCCTCCCATATCAATCAGAAATCAAGAAATTGGCCCACTGACTTGCCTACAGGACAATATGATGGAATCAATTCATCACCTGACATTTCCTCTACTCAGATAACCCTAGCTAGTATCAAGTCGACAAAAACAAAACAAAACAAAACAAACAAACAAAACTAAGCAGTACTCTCCCTAAGCATTTGTATTGTACCAGGAGGTAAATCTTGACAGTCTTGTCATTATTTCAGCTCTCAGAGTTCAGAGCTAAGTGAGATTAATGTTTACTTTATTCCTCTTGTAGCAGTCACAGAACATTCCAACATTATGAAAGATAGCCAGTAGGGATAAACCTTCAAGTTGAGTAACAGCTAGATTTCTCCATGGAGTAAAAAAGAACATTGGCAAAAGACTGTAATATTCAGAGATCTATGGATTCATACTATCCAATGATTCCAAATAACGTTACCTGTTTCTTATACTGGGGATTTTATTTGGGAGTACATGATATCTACTTGGGATATTGTCCTCCATTGTAGGGAAACTCTCTTAACTCTTTTTATATGTGAATATTTTAGGAAGATTTCACAGTAGAACATCACCACATGGATTTTTCAAATGGTCATCAGCATTAGTTACCCTCCATATTCCTTCTACCATGCCTTTCCATGCACTACCCCATTTAATCATTGCATTTGATTTCTGCCTTTATTCCTTTATAATACTATATTCTATCCCTCTTTCCTTGAGAGATAACTACCTTCTCTATGACTTTATCTAGTCTAGTTACCTAACCTCTGTAGGACTAATAAATGAAGCACATATACCTAAAGCCGAAAAACTAACATCTGGAGACTGGAGTGATAGCTGAGTAGTTATATGTATTGACTGTTTTTCCAAAAGACCAGAGTTTGATTCCCAGTGTCCACATGGCCATTTTACAACTGTAGTAGTACTTTTTCACTGGGAATGCCAGCCCACAAATAATGACACAGAGATATATTATTAATTATTAAAGCTCAGCCTAAGGTTAGACCTGTTCCTAACCAGTTCATATAACTTACCCAATATTTTTCATCTACATTCTTCCATGGGGCTCATTACTTCATCTCCATATTACCCATCTTGCTTCCTCCACATCTGGCTGGTGACTCCTGCATGCCTTGATTATCTCCTCCTCCTCTTTCTGCCTGGAAGTCCTGCTTATCTCTCCTGCCTATCTTAGCCACAAAGCTTTTTATTACACCAATCACAGCAAAACATTTCACAGTGTACAAATACGCCACAACATTTTTCCACTCTTTGTCTAAATAGAAAGGAAAGATTTTAACTCTAACATAGTAAAACTATATACAATAAGAAAAATTAGCAAGTAAGAATTACATTCACAATGTCTAGTCCATTTGTATTTAGCATATTCAGAGAAAATACTCTATTATCTATCCTCTCTTGCTTATTCCAAAGTTTTGTACCTAAATTACTTTCTATAATGACTAAAGAAAACTGTAATTACAACTATCAAGTCTTCAACTCCACCAAAGACCTGAGGAGGATATAACATTACCTGAGTAAATAGGAAATGCAGAGCAAGCAACTTCCAAAACAAAGAAATGATAGAGACATCTGGCTATCTGTACAGTTTCCTCTGCAAATTTGGGGCATCCATCTTTGGCCCAAGGGCCTAAAATATCTAACAGATTTTTATGTGAAGCAACAATTTTGCAGGACTATCACACCTTGTTTGGCAAAGTTCAGCAGTTTCCTTCTTTTGCATCCTGCTTGTCCAATTTGGACAGGATACTTTCAGCAGTTGATGCAAAGGTAGCTTCTTTGCCCAGTGGCTAATTTTGCTACAATGAAAGCATACTCTATTTGGAGGTTTTTCAATGCTCATCATCCTCTTTTGGAGTAAATTGGTGCTGGTGGGAGCAGACATGTCTCACTATCATGAAAAGCCCTATATTATTAAAACATTAAAATGCCGTATTCTATAGGTCTCTGAAGTTTCTGCCGACCTTCTTTCTATTTAAAATAAGTCTTAGATTGACCTTGAAAATATACCTCTCATGACTATAAGTTTCTTTGTTACATATTACTACTAACCTACATTTATTAATTATCCTAAATAGTTTATAATAATATCTTTCAAGGACTAAATATTTGCACTACATTGATAAATGGGCTGCATAGGTATAATGCCTTAAACAAGAGTAGAAACATATATACAGCATAACAAGAATAACCTTTAATTTTTATCAATGTATAAAAATCCATACCAATGTAAAATATTTGAGACTAGTAGTTTTTATTTCATTCAAAATAGACTCAACAATCCACTCTTTTACCCTATCATGTCTACACTATATCCTTTTTTCCCTCCAGAAAGAGATCCCTGAATCTAATCTCTGTTGTTCAGCTTTTTCCCTGACCATGACCAATAACAACTTGAAACCAACCTCCTAAAAGATGAAAAACATCTATAATCCATTAAATGACCAAAAACCATCCATTGCACCTCTTGGGAGTGTGGGTGTTGTCTTCCTGTTGTCTGGGAGTGACGATGTCTTTAGGGCAACCTGAGAAAATTGAGATAATGATCAAGTCCTGGGAAAAGTAGCTGTAACATTTGTTGTCCAGTGTTTGTGTAATACAAAAGTACAGGGCTTATTGGAATTCCTGTCTGGAGTAGTGCATGAGGTTGGACCATATCAGCTAGCAGCTTTGAAGTTGTTCTGGAAGCAGAATTTTGAGGAAACTACAACCGAGGCATTCTAAAAGGATGGATCACCTGGGCTACTTGCCTCCACTGTGTCTGGTCCTTTTCTTTTTCTGAAAATACACAGAGGTTTAAAGGTAACACACATATCTACATTATGAGACATGTGGTGTGTACAAGTCAGCTAAAGATAATACTTTGTTTTGTGATAGAGCAGGTAAAAGGCATCTGCCAACAATATAAGTCTGTTTGGATTATATAAAACAAACTTCAATCCATGCCATATGAAAGGACAGCATGTAGTAATAAATCATAAGGACTCTATAGCCAACAAGATTTATCACGTCTCATCCAGTCTCAAAGCTGTTCCAATAGTAGAGGATCAGCATATATGCCATCTGTCCTGTAGTCTTTCTTGATTTCCTTTTTCATGTCTGTAACCTTGGCCACAGTCTATAGCTAACATTTTCAGGAGGTTTTCCCCAGTCAAATCTGATCTTTATCAGTTTTGAGGAAATCCATAGCTTTTTGTTTCCTGTGGGGAAAAAAGACAGAACCTCTCCATCAATGCAACACATTTTTTTAAAACTTCCATGTTGAAGCCAAGACATCCCTAACATATATAAGCTGGTTTAATTCAGCAGTTCCTTCCACAATCCAACGTCTCCCAGCAGCTGCCAGTCTCTGTTCCTTAGCATTCTAAACATTCAGAACCAACAAAGCACCATGTAAGGTATAAATTCCCTGTGTGATAATATTTTCCATCCACACATAGCTCATTTATTACTTTACTCTCTCTTTAAAGACTTTATTATTTTTAAAATATTTTATGACCATCTATATCCATTTTCCTTATTATCTTTAGCATCTAAGCATATTTTTAAGCATACTATCTCTGTTCAGAATTTTTTTTCAGTCTGGACCTGACTTTTTGCACTATTTTCTGACTATGTGAGCCAAGCCATAACATGCTAGGACCTCTGCTACAGGGCTAGCTTATGGCGCTGGTGCTCTGTTGCACAGTAGGGCCTCTTAAAAGAGCTTTGCCTCTGTATGTCATGAGCAAGGGGCTCTGTGTACATGCTACAAGTTGGTTACCATTTGTAGTAGTACTTCTATGTAAATACTGCCAGCCCCAAAATAATGACATAGAGACTTACTATTAATTATGGAAGCAAGGCTTGTTTCTAACTAGTTCTTATAACTTAAATTAACCCATATTTTTAAATCTACATTCTTCCATGAGGCTTCATCTCTATACTTCCACCCTGTTTTCTCCACATCTGACTGGTGATTCCTGCTAGCCTCAATTATCTCCTCCTCCTCTCTCTGCCTGGAAATCTGCCTCTCTGTCTTGCATAGCTATTGACTGTACCACCTTTTATTAAACCAATCACAGCAATACATCTTCACACAGTATATAAATATCCCACAATACACGACTGTCTGTAACTACTGTTTCATGGAATCCAACATCATTTTCTCATCTCCTGCTGGCACCACATGATGCACATGATGCACATACACTCATAAAC
Source organism: Peromyscus aztecus (assembly GCA_902168405.1). Lineage (NCBI taxonomy): Eukaryota > Metazoa > Chordata > Mammalia > Rodentia > Cricetidae > Peromyscus > Peromyscus aztecus. The sequence goes on along the minus strand of CABHPQ010150874.1, from coordinate 1,528 downwards.
ATCCACGTATGAAATAAAAGAAGTGAGGATTGTATGTTTGATTTTAGTTTAGCTCACTCATGATGATTGCTTTCAGTTCCTTCTATGTATCTGCAAATTTCATGATTGATTTTTTAAGCAGGTGAGTAATGATGTAAGTGCTCTAGGACCTCCCTTTAGCTGTGTTTAAAATGAACCCATATATCCTTCTTGGGATCTTCCATTTTGCCTTTGTGTGGGATGGTAGGTCCAGCAGATTGGAATATAAACACTCTTACTGATTGCATACATGGATGGTGGTCTTTGTGGGACTTCTCCAGAACCCTAACAGTAATATACATTTCCAACCTTTGCTGTTATGATAAATTTTGTCCTATTCCATGCCCATGACCCAGGGGTAATGCATGCATGTTTACATGTGTATTATGATAAAAATAATCATTTTCTGAAGACAGCAAACATCTTTTTCAAGCAAACTTACAAAAGGAATATCCATCATGAATTCTGAATGTAACACACAGATATTGTTTGATAAACAGTAGTGTTTGTAGTAACATTTGTTATTTGGTTCAGTTGGAGTCAGTGACTTTATACCTCATAAAACTCTGCCAAAGTTTTCTGTGAAGTATCCCTTGTCTCTCCCCCATGTGATGTTTTCTTTGCAGGTCAGTAAAAGAGAGTAGAATACCTTTTTAAAGACAGACACAGGGGTTAAACACAGAGACAGGGACAGAGTCACAAGACAGCCTTCAGGCAGCCACAGATTTAAAATTATTTAACAGACAGATAGGGATGATCGAAGACACTGGGCAGTGAAGTAGAGAATTCAAATCTGTGCTCCCTCAGGGAAATGATACAGAGAGGAGGTGCTCTTTTTTCTTTCCTTAATGCAACACATTACTGGTGACTCTGAGATTGTTTTTTAATGAATTCAGACTGGTGCATACACCCACACATAAATACACACCACACACACACACACACACACACACACTTGTAAACAGGGAACTTGGATGACAAATAAAATGTGTTCCATAATTATGTCAGCCTAAGTAGATGTCAAAAGATCTCTAGAACTGATATGAAGCTCTCTTGTTCACTAAGTGTGGTTCCCGTTTTATACTTCACATACTTTTACAGTCCCGAAGTGGTAAACTTTATGACTCCTGAAACAAAATCTGATTTATAGAGCTGAGGCAGTAATGCAGTTGTAGAGTACTTGCCATGTGTGTGAAAGTCTCTGGACATGATTGGCAGTATCCCTGAAATGAATTTCTATTCATTTATGAATTTTTAGGAAGATATACATAAGTCCCTTATAACTTTATATATTTTACAGTCTGTTATTCATTTCATCATATGCTGAGAGTAGTCTCAATACTATTTTGAAGATGAAGTATATGAGTACCAAAAAGATAATGTATTGACCCCAGAAATCATATATTACATGATTTTTATGATAACTTAATCCTCTATTGGACCATATTTCTGTTATAAATTCAGCCTCTTGGAATCTTTGTCTTTGTAAAAGAATTGAATCCTAAATTAA
>CABHPQ010150873.1:15506-41982 GCA_902168405.1 Peromyscus aztecus | reverse complement strand
AAAAAAAAAAAAGAGAACATTTTGTGTATAATTCCATCATATTATTCATTGTATAAAACCTAATCATTATGTCATGTTTTTTAAAGCTGTGCTTGTAGTGAGGATAGTATAAAATTAATGCATTCAACCTTACTTCCACAAGGGTAAGAGTTTATATTCCCCATCATCGCATCTTCAGTATCTCAGATGCAAGAAGGTCAAATGTCATCCTCCCAATGACCACCACAGACTCAGAGCACAGTACAACCATCTCCTGGCTTACTCTATGATAAACAAAGAAAGGAACTAATCTTACAGGATGGGTTCAAAGCAATTCAGACCTAAGGGCATCTTGAGTGCTTTCTCAATCAAAGCCCAACAACAGAATTTTTTAATTAACCGATTAGGAAGAAATTGCATCCCAAATCCAAGAGATACAAGCTGTCAAAACATTAGACAAACCTTGAAGTAGTCACAGGTTCTCTTCTGCTCTACAGGACTCTCTCACCTCCAACAGACTTCATCATACCACTAGTGATAACATGAGAGAGAAGGAAGACAATACACCTTCTACTTTCAAAGTGTAGCCCACTACCTCAGTCCATCACCTACTAGAGTTTTAATAAATCCTAAGATTAATGACGTGCAGATGAATGAAAACCTGACTTCAGTGTATCTGAGTGATAGAGTAGGTTTCACACTAAAGTGAAACATATTTAAACATTTTCTTTTTCTCTTACTATCATAAAATTGGTTCTTTTCCAAAGGGCATAGAGGATGTAATGTTTAAAAGCAGCTATATTCAAAACTTTTGCTTCAAACCATCTTGCCCTGGGGGTAACAAAATGGGTTAAAACCACAGGGCAGGCAAGCTAACAAAACCAAGTTCCCAGAAGGCAGCCCTTTCAAAGTAACTTAGCATGATGCCCCGATCATATAGGATAGAAACATAACAATTATCTTTATTTTACACTACTTTAAAACCCAACCAAGATTATTCAGGCTGGAGCCATGGGAAGGCACCATGTTATCAAAGGAAACATGCAATCATCTGTGGCAGAAGCTATCTGAAGTTTCTACCTTGTTCATCTTGTACTCATCCTGATCCATTATCTATTTTCAGTTAAAAATCATTAAAGTCTAGCATGCAGGAATCTAGACACAGGACAAAAAGCACATATTTTTCCCATGGGGGCAGTAACCAGATGTCAATAGCTGCAGCTGTGACTATATAATTACCTGTTTGCATTAACGCAGACCACAGTTTAGATTTAATAGGTCAGATGACAATGCAGCAAACTGCATCTAGCCTATGATTACCCCTTTCCAAACATTCTCTCACTCGCAACTTCGACCCTGGGAACATAGCAGGCACAGACTTAGGTCAATAAGAAACACTGGCCAGCACAATAGGCCTTGCCTCAAACAGCGCTGTTGACAGACACCAGCACAAAGGAAATGAATAGAGTCCCCCTCAGTTCTCACACAGAGCGAAGAATGACTCAGTGTACTGCTGCTTTGGTGCTCTGTTTGAACAGTGTATACAGCTTTTGTCCTCGGCCACTGTTCACAGTTCAATGGGGGCTAAAGAGCCTAGGAAGTGAAGGCGGAAGAATGCTCCACACTTGTCCCCGTGGCCAGCAGTTGTACCCATGTGTGCATGACAGGTCAGAAGAGAACTGGGAAGTCAGTGGGGAAAGGCGCTCTTAGCCCAGTGAAGCAGTTTTGTATTCAAGGACAGCCAGGGCCGTACAGAGGAGTGTCCCCGAGTGCGCTGTTGGCAGGACCCTGGGAAGCCCTGTTGTTGCTCTTTGGGACTTGTTCATTTTCTCATATTTCCCTTACGAGTCACTGACATAACCTTTCTTCAGAGCTTGTGCTAAGTACAAAAGAAGTCTGGCCTGGCTCAGGGTGGACAGGCACAGTAGGAATGTGGTCAACAGAGGAACGCAGGAACAGGACAGAAAGCGGATGAGAAAGCAAGGTCAGGTGGGGCTCCGGTGGCTGGTTTTGTTTTTACATGGATGTTAACACTCGGTCCAAAGCACAAGCGCTCTTCTCTTCCTGACTCTTTCTTGAGTTAACTAGGTATAAATAAAGAACCTAAATCAGAAGTCAAACAGTGGGTGCTACAGACCAACAGCTTCCATTGGCTTAAAATGGTTTACTTGACAATGGCCAAGAAAATCTAGCTAGATCCAAGCACCAATTCAAGTACTGAATGAAATGTCCCTTCCCTAAGCCAAAAATGTCTTGGGAAGTGTTATCTGTACTTAAGTGTGTATGTTGTAGGGTCAGACTGCATTCTAATCTGGTTCTACCAATGATCACTTGTGCTATCTCTTAAAAGCCCTCAGGGTCTTCATTCTCCTCATCTGTGAAATGAGATGTCCATCCACTTCTTCATTAAAAAATGTCATAATTATTCTGCTAATTTTTACTTCTCAACACATAATACACTTATTGAGAGTACAATATTATAATTCGAAATATGCATATAATGCATAACGATCACATCAGGATAACGAATGTTTCCTTTACAAGCATTATCATTTCTACATGTTAGGAACCTACAGACTCTTCTCCAATAGTAATTTTGAAGTGTATAATTAATTACTGTATACTATAGTTATACTATCGTGCTGGAGAACATTAGGACTACCCCCTTAATGTGCTTTGTACCTATTGCCCACCCTCTCTCCCTCTAACTGCCCTCCCCAGCCACTAGCTATGCTTTTACTTGATTTCAATAAATAATTATTGAGATAATAATAATACCTGCTGCCTTGGCTCCTGTGAGGACAAAAGAGGTTATTATGTGTGACAGACCTAGCAGAGCCTGGCACCAGGCAAGCATTCCTGAAATGGTGCCTGTAAGTTTAACCCCAATTGCTACTAGGACCACTTCCAAATTCTACAACTTGTGCTAACAATCACAGCCTCTTGCACCTCCCCAGCCAGGAGATTAATACATTCATGACCCAACAGGAAATTTTTTTCCAGATGACTGAGATCACTACATCTGTGTCCATGAGGATGTTCATTTACTAAGAGACTGTATTCTGTAAGGAAATGGATTCAAGTTTTATGGTCACTGCATCTGTGACATAGACATGGATACTACACACAAACATACTAATAGTGAAATGTATGCATATGTAGGAGGGTGCATGCTCACATGTGAGCTTTTGTAGAGGCCAGAAGAAGATGACGGGCACCCTGCTCTATCACTCTTCATCTGACTTCCCTGAGACAGGGTCTCTCACTGAGAACCTGGAGCTAGGCTGGCAGCCAGCAAGCCCTAGCTATCCCTCTGTCCCTGTTCCCTCCACAGCAACAGGGCTGCAGTGTACAGCCATGTTCAGACTACTTTTGTATCGGTACTAGGCATTCAAACTCAGGTTCTTATGCTTGAATAGCAAGTGTTCTTACCCACCAAGCCATCTCTCTCCATTAGCATAAGACTTTTCAAACATATATAATTTAATAATTTCACCCAGTCTAAATCAATGTATGACATGATAATTACAGCTGGAAAGATAGCTCACTGGATGAAAGTACTTGCTCCCAAACCTTTCAACTCGAGTTTGATCCCTGAAACCCACAGGGTGGAAGGGGACGGATGAATCCTGAAAACTGTCCTCAGATCTCCAAGTAAGCACATTCACATGCAAAAACACACAGAGAGGCAAGAGATAAATGCTAGACTACACCATCTCATTGACACTTGTAGGAACACAACTAGGACTTGCCAAGCATTGCTGCCCTCATGCTTACCAAGGGAAAGGAGGCACCACTGTACAAGATCTAGAATAGGAGCAGACCATAAAACCCTAGCAGACCCATAAATAGCACTATGCTGTGAATTAAATATGCTTAAGGTGTATTTTTGGAGAACAGGCAATTGATCACTAAATCTAGTCTTTAGGAGTTAAAAAGTAAAGTGTTTGGTTTAATTGCTTTCATAAATCCTCATCACTACACAGCTATAATTAATTTCATGCTTATGAATTTTATCTTACATGTTAATTATGTCTCCAATAGTCCTGAGAATGCAAAGCAGTTAATTAATGAACAATAACTGCCTTAACAATAGATGTTTTAAGAATATAAATGATTTCAAAGAGAAGAAAAAAGCCCACTATTTCCATTACTTTCTAAATGCCTCCTTACATTTAATAGAACATCAACACTGAGCAACAACAATGTCAAAGTTTGCTCCATAGAGCTTGGACTCAATATATCTTCAAAGTCTGAACTTGTACACATGCACTAATATTTATGAATGCCCCTGATTATAAGTAAATTCTAAAACAGACTTCCATGTCTAGCAGTATGTCAGAATAAGTAAGCGGACTAAACTTGCTGCTATAAGACTCAACACAGTGGTAAAAATACCAAAGACATTTTCTGGTATCATTGAGACAGCAGTTTAGAATTGATTATTCAAAGTCAGAAGAAGAAAGAAGAGCTAAACTCAAAGAATAAACAGAGCACTGAGCTAGGTTTTGCAAAACCTGGGATCCTTTTAACTAAAAAAATAAACAGGGTAGCCCAGGCTGGCCTCAGACTTGCTATGCAGCCCAGGCTGGCCATAAACTTGCCCATCCTCCCGCCTATGACCCTGTATACTAGGATTACAGGTGTGTACCATCATATATGGTTTCCTTTACCATTATAGATACAAAAGATAACTATACAGTTTTAAAAAACAAGAAAGAGAGGACATGTAAATCCCAATCTGCTATGTATCAGGCTTAAAGCCTATAAAAGCAAACTGTAAAATGAAAATACTGATTTAGTAAATACTTAAATAAATTGACTCAATGCCAGGCAAAAAGGGAAGCTTTTCTGCCATCCAAATACAACTATGCTAGAACTCAATTGTTAAAACTTCTTATTTGTTTGGCAATTTAAAACATATTTCTACATAGCTCCTGAGTTAAAGAATAAATCATGAAATTTAGAAAATTCCATGGAAAATTAGATAAAATTAGCAAGGCTGCTCAAATGTATAATGCAATAGTTTAATGCATGTGGAAAAAAAAGCACTCGAGTTCTTGTGAGTTGGTTGATTTAATGGCCCATATTCTGTCCAGCCTTAAAATGCTTTTGTCATTCATGAAAAGTAATATTTAATTACCACAATTCAAGATCACACATCTGATTCATAAAAAAAATATGAGCAGCATTTTTTTCATTATAATAAATTCTGTTCTAACTCACTTCATACTTACTAGATAGCTTCCTTGGCAGGGCTATGTCAAAGTATAATTTGTTTATGCAGTTTGATATCTTTAAATATTCTATCCTGAAGGGTATACATACTGTAGAGTAACACTCTTGTACCCTGTAAAGATTTGTCACTCAAATTGGTTTAACACAACACTGATTGGTAGCCAGGCAGGAAGAATAGATGGGGTGACCAAACTAAGAATTCTGGGAAGAGGAAGGGCAGAGTCAGGAGTTGCCAGCCAGATGCAGAGGAAGCAAGATGAGGATGTCGTATTGAAAAGGTACCAAGCCACTTGTCTAAACATAGATAAGAATTATGGGTTAATTTAAGTGTAAGAGCTAGTTAGTAATAAGCCTGAGCTACTGGCCGAGCATTTATAATTAATATAATTCTCTATGTGGTAATTTGGGAACCAGCGGCCGAGTATTTGCGAGCAATGTTGGTGGCAATGTTTGGGGAGGTAACAGAACCTTTAAGGTTCAGCCTTGCTGGAAGAAGGACATCACTGAATGAGGGCTTTGAGAGTTTATAGCCTTACCCCACTTCTTGCCTTTTCTCTCTGCTTCCTGTGTGCAGTTAAGATGTGATCTCTCAGATTCCTGCTCTGCTGCTTACTACCATGCCTCTCCAGTCATTATGGACTTTTACTCTGGAAGCAGAAATGCAAATAAACTCTTTTTCCCCCCAGTAAGCTGCTTTTGATCATGTTATTTTATTGTCGCAACAAAAAAGTGACTAATATAGAAGGAGGTATCAAAGAGTGGGTTGTCGCTGTTCAGAAGCTAACTGTATGGGTTACTTTTTTTCTTGCTATGATAAAATACCTTAAGGTAACTTATAGAAGAAAGATTTTGTTTGGGCTTATGGTTCCAGAGGGTGGGAGATGGTGGATGATGTTCCTAACAGTGGGGAAATCATGGCAGCAGGAGGCAGGCATGGTGACAGGAGCAGGAAGCAGAGAGCTCACATTTCAACTGTAAGCACAAAGCAGGGAGCAAGGCTACATGCAGGCAAGGCTTTTGACTCTCAAAGTCCACTCCCAGTGACATGCTTCCTTTAGCAAATGCACAAGACCTAAACCTCCCAACATAGTGGGGACCAAATGTTCAAATGCATGAGCCAACTGGGGACATTCTCATTCAAACTACCACACTGACCACATTGTTTTTTGGAGGAATGTAGAAGCCGTGGGAACTTTGAACTAGAAAAGTGGTCAAATGCTGTAATAAGAGTTTAACTGGCTATTCTAGTAGAAGCCTGGAAAACAGCAAAAGATCTGAGACCAAGGCAAAAGGTAGAGGCCCCAGTCACAAGGCTTTAGAAGGAAACAAAGACTTCATTAGCAACTGGGCTAAAGGCCATTTGTGTAATATTTTTAGCAAAGTATCTGTGGTTGCATTCTAACTCTATCCTAAGAACTTAGTTAAGGCTAAATTAAAAAGTAATGTGCTGACTTCTTGGAGGAGAAAATTTCAAGACGGCATAATATTGAGTATGTGGCATGGTTACTACTAATTATCTTTATTCTGGTCTACAGTGGAAAAGATTATTAAGTGGAGCAGAACAAAATACAACCTGGAGAGGAAAGGAACACTACATGCCTACTGCTCTCAAGAGTCTGTAACTGTTAGAGCTAAGTCATTTAGGAGAGGCCTGTTGCTGTACATTGAAACAATGGAAGGAATGTCCTCAAGCAAGAGCCCACTCAACTAAGCTTCCAACTTGTGAAAGAAAAAAAACCATAGAGTTTTCCACTCTGAAAAGCATAAAAAGTAGTCACAAATATGGCAAGGGTCCATCCTTGCTGCAAGCTGCAAAAATATACAAAGTAGGATTTCAGCTGATTATGACAAAGTTAATACCTGGAAGAAGCCAAAGGCGTTCCATAGGTCAAGCTGAGGCTCAAGGAGCCTTGGTGATATTTGGCTTTTGATTATCAGCCATTTCCTGCTATGAATTTCTTGTGTGCTACTGTAGCTTCTCCATCATTATTTGGGCACCTTTTCCCCTCTACTAAAGGAATATTTAGATAACCTTCTGCGATGACAGCTATGCACAGCCAGAACCCCAGTTCAAGCCTCCCTATAATTATCGTCATTGGCAACATCTGGCCAGGTCCCTCCCCAGACGGAAGAAAGTACCTTATCAGAGATATCTCTGTACTCTCAAGAACAGACTTAAGCATCCAGACTACCCATTTGAGAAGGCCTGGTGGATGTGCCAATTAAGCCTAACTTCCTCCTTTCCCAAATCTTACCCCTAGTTCCAGATCTCCCTTTAACTATCACCAGAGGCATCTAGCTGTACACAGGTTGCCTGGCGACTGAGCACACCTTCCCCCACCCTGCAGAAAAATGGCAGATAGCTTGGACAGATAGGAGCCACAGGAAAAAAGAAGGCAGTTTTATTTTCTCCCATTGACCTAGCAACTTATAGATTCTTAACATTTTCTACCAATCATGTTTAAGGTTATAGCTGAGCACATAAGATCCCTCTTCTTAGATATTACCTGAATTTAGCCTTTGGTTAATTCATTAGTCACTTCCCTTTTGGGTTGCAAATGATAATTAACAATTACTGCCCCTCTATGTGATTCTTATCACCCTTCCATTTGACCCTGAAAGCCTGACAATCACTGCCTGAGGAAACTCTTACCCGCCTTTATGACCACACAAGAATTCAAGCCTGGTGACCTTGCTCGACCAGGGGACTGCTATTGCTTGGGTTTATAACTGGACTCCTGAGAGACTTAGGGAAGATGGAGAGACAGAGAACGGAGAGGGACAAGAAGGATTTTGTCCAGAGAGAACGTGTGGACAAGATGAAAGATGAGGAAGAGTCAGATGGGGAAGTACTAGCTGGGTAAGAACAAGATGAAAAGGACCTAGATGAGGCAGAATTAAGACAAGAGAATTAAGATAGAACTTAGAGGGAGCAGTAGATAAACACAGAGAGAAATTGGGCAAGAAAGGAGCTAAGCATGAGAGCATAATAGAAGCTTGTAGAGGGAGGACTCACACAGAATAATAAAGTGTATGGACTAAGGAGTTTTGTGTACATAGATTCATTTCTTTTCATCAAAGATTAATTATCAGCAGGTTGTAGATTCTTCCAGGACCCTGGGAGGGGACTATCGAGGGGCTGGACCCCCACAGTCACCGACACATCCTGTCAACATGTGAACTTGGCAGTGCCATCCACATATTACTGGCTTTGGAAGCATGAAAGATGCAAGAATGAAGGGGGGTCTTGGATTCTTCCTCCACCATTTCAGAGGCAAGATGCCGGGACAAAGTGTGATAGGGCTGAAGTCCCTGCAAGAAGGCTGCAAGAGGTCACATGTGACACTGTGAAGGTGAAGCCTAGTTGTGTTACAGACACCAAGATACTGGAGACGCCAGAAGGAGAGCTGCATACATAAAGTAGCCTCCACACACGAGAGAGATGTGTGCTGCAGGCAGCAAAGCTGGAGGGTGGCGCCATCTTTGAAACTGAAGACCCGGGCATAGGACACAGAGTTACAGGATTTAGTATATGCCCTGTTGACTGGTCATCTTGCTTTGGTCCAATATTTCCTCACTATGTTTCTATTCTTCCCTTTCAGAATGGGGATGTACATTATGTACCACTGTATGTTAGAAGTATATAATTTTTTTAAAATTTTACCATAGGTTACTGTTAAGAAAATGCCTTGGGTTTGAGAAGAGACTATGGACTTCTGTAGAGTGTTGATACTATTAAAGAATTTAGGGATTTTTGAAGTTGGACTCGATACATTTTGTATTATGAGATGTCCATGATATGGGGGTCAGATGTGGTTTGAATGAGAAATGTCTTCTAGACATGTATTTGAACACTTGATCCTCAGTTGACAGTACTGTTTTGGAAGGTTATGTAATTTTTTTTTTAAGATTTATTTATTGTGTATTATGTATACAGTGTTCTGCCTGCGTGCCAGATCTCATTATAGATGGTTGTGAGCCACCATGTGTTTGCTGGGAATTGAACTCAGGACCTCTGGAAGAGCAGCCAGTGCTCTTAACCGCCGAGCCATCTCTCCCTCCTGGTTATGGAATCTTAAAGAGATACATCTTTGCAGGAGGAAGTACGCTACCAGGGCCAGGCTTTGAGGTTGCATAGTCTTGTTCCACTTCCTGCTTGCTCTCTATGCTTCCTGTGTGTGGTTGAATTGTGGTCTCTCAGCTTCCTGTTCCTTCTGCCATGCTTCCTCCATCATTATAGAATCTCCTTCTGGAACCATAAACCCAAATAAACTCTTCTATAAGTTGCTTATGATCATGGTAATTTGTCACAGCAACAAAAAAAGTAACTGTGCTGATTAAGGCCTCAGACTCGAAGAAGCAAAGTTTCTTTCATTCTTTCCTAATGCCCAATTCTAAGGGCTGGAACTTGAATTGATTCTAGCTTGGTCTGTGTGACTACTCTGGTCTAATCAGCTGTGGCCCAATGTAAATGTCCATAAGGTCTCAACATGGCTGCCCAGACTACTGCTTGGGTGACAAGGCACAGCTAAAGGAGCTGTGTTAGCCCAAGAGGGCACAGGCGTTAGGATGTATGAGATACACTATATGAAAGCAGCATTCTGATGGAACCCTTCTACTTCCTTGCCTGGCTATCAAGTATCAAATTAGAAAATTTAAGTTAAGGTTATTCATTTCTTGTGGCTTTGGGGAAAGGATGTCATTTGGCCTATGGGGAGGGGGCAGTAGTCAAGGCTGGATTTTTTTCAAGGAACAGAAGACCATAAAACAGAGAGAAGTCTGCCCAGCACTGCTTTAAGAAGCTGACTGGTCACCTCTGAGCAGACACATATTAAATACAGTATCTCTAATGCATAGATTTAAATTAGTATAAGTTAGAATGGCAAAATTATTTTCTCTGCCCTCAGAGAAATCATGAGTAATGAACCATCTGCTTAGCTTGTGAATCCCATCACATTCCTTTAATTCTTCCCTTTTCCCTGCTGCTCATCCACATGTGGATTCCTACTGACAGCACTGTTCAATCAGAACCCTCTACTACAGTAGTAACATTACATCTTCATTTAGACCTTAGTTCCTCTTTTCCAATTTTTTTGTAGTAGTCTTGGGTTTCTGTTTTTATAAACACCACAACTAAAAGTAATGTTGGGAGGAAGAGGCTTACTTTGCCTTACAGTTTATCACCCATTATGGTGGGTACTATTGGGAGGTGTGGCCTTGTTGGAGTAGGTGTGGTCTTCTTGGAGAAAGTGTGTCACTGGGGGCAGACTTTGGCGTTTCAGAAGCTCAAGCCAGGCCCAGCGTCACTCTCTCCTCCTACTGCCTGCGGATCCAGATGTAGAACTCTCAGCCACCTCTCCAGCACCATGTCTGCCTGTGTGCCATCATGGTTCCCACCATGATGATAATGGATCAAACCTCTGAACTATAAGCAAGCCCCAATTAAATGTTTTCCTTTATAAGAGTTGCCGCAGTTATGATGTCTCTTCATAGCAATAGAAAACCTAACTGAGACACCCATCACATAGAGAAGCCAGGGCAAGAACTCAAGGCAGGAAACTGAAGACAAGAACTGAAGTAGAGGCCATGGAGGAATGCCTCTTACTGGCTTGTTCAGTCTGCTTCCTTTATACAGTCCAGGACACCTGTCTAGGGGTGACACTACCCATTGGGCTGAGTTCTTCCAAATCAAACTTTAATCATGAAAATGCTCCCACAGACTTGCCTACAGGCCAAGTATACAAACTAACAAGTACACCCCTTAATCAATCTCTTTGCCTCCAAACCTGAAATGTACTTTGTATAAACTTCTATAACTATAATGATCATTTCTATTTTACAACCAAGTTCTGCCTGCTTCTAAGCCTCTATTAGTTCCTCGTGGCCTACAGCACAAGTCTCAAAGATGCCCAGACATGACTTCTTCTAAATACCCAGTCTCCATTCTTGGTTTCCTGAATCAGAATCTCTTGGAATAGAGCTTAGGAAATGATCTTTGTAACCACATCTACCCTTGATTCTGAGGTAATCAGCTCAACATCCATCTTTGACTCTTGCTGTGGAACCTGTGCTCTGCAACATAAAGTCTAGGACCTGAGGAGATGGTTCTTTGGGTAAAGTACTTAGTGCAAGCATGGGGATCTGAGTTTGGATCGCCTACACTTTTCTGAAAAGCTGGCTATGGCAGCATGAGCCTGCAGCCCCAGCACTAGGGGAGAGAAGGCAGAGACAAAAAGAGCCCAGGGGTTTTCTGCTCAGACAGAATAGCTAAGTGGTGAGCTCTATGTTCAGTGAAAGACTAGACCTCAAAATAATAGTGAAGAAGGAGGAGAAGGAGGAAGGAAGAAGGAGGAAGGAGGAAGGAGGAAGGAGGAAGGAGGAAGGAAGAAGGAGGAAGAAGAAGAAGAAGAAGAAGAAGAAGAAGAAGAAGAAGAAGAAGAAGAAGAAGAAGAAGAAGAAGAAGAGGAGACAGATGGAAGGAAGGAGAAAAAAAGAAAGGAAGAAGGAAAAAAGGAAGAAGGGAGGAAGGAAAGAAGGAAGGAGGAGGAGGAGAAAAAGAAGGTAGAAGGAAGGAGAAGGAGGAGGGAGAGGAGGAGGAGGAAATCAATAGAGGATATCTGATATCCATCTCTAGCCTCTATAGGTGAACACAGACACACACACACAGACACACATACACACACACACACACACACACACACACACACACACACACACAAATAAATAAAGTCCAGATGCTCTGAAGGAACAGAAATCAATTTTCAGTTTGATTCCAATCTATCTATTTCTAATTTTATTCTGCTACAGCCTTCTTAGAATACTTTCAGACTGTCCAGCACCAACACATCTGCCACTCCTCTCTCTTCTCTATTTGAGAAACTACTCATTCTCTAAAAATAAGTCAACTGTCACCGCTTTTGCAAAACTCTGTGACTGCCTGCCACTGCATTTATTCACTTCAGCTGTGACTGAAGAGGCATTCTAATGCAGCTGGTGTGAGCACAGGCTCTGGGACTACTTAGCCAATGTTTGAGACCAGGTTCTGCAAAATACTAACAAGAGTATAATTTCAGGATGTGGACAACTACACAATTCTTCTGTCCTCTTAGTCGTCTTTCAACTATTATTTCCAAATGGAAATAATAATAGTGTAACTATAAAATAACTCTAGAGATGAATGAGTTAATTCATACAAAGCATGATGGTCAATATGAATGGTCAACCAGGTAGGTTATAGAACTGCCTAGGACATGAACCACTAGGCATGTTTGTGAGAGAGTTTCTCCATGGAGTTTAACTTAAGTGGGAAAACCCACTCTCAGTACAGATGGAACCATTCCATGGCCTAGGACTGAAAAATGAGAACATAGGCTGGGCACCAGCATCTCTTTCTCCTTTCTGGCTGCAGAGGCAATATGAGCAGCCGCCTGAGGCCTTTCCAGCATAATGGAGGGGCACCCTAGACCATGAGCCAAGTTAACCCTTCCTTTCTTAAGTTGCTTTTTATCAAGTATTTTGCCACAGAAATAAGAAATAAGAAAATCTGCTAACACCTTAAATGTTCTTGCTCCTTAGAATAATGACACAATTCTACTATAATAGTCAATTTAAGATTCCTCCCTTTAGTTAGGGGACACCCCCGCCCCCGCCAAGTAATATAAAAAGAACTTGTTCTTATATTCTTGTTTTTTTAAAGATTTGTTTGTTTATTTATTTATTATGTATATAGTGTTCTGCCTTCATGTATGCCTGCATGCCATAAGAGAACACCAGACTTCATTAAAGATGGTTGTAAGCCATCATGTGGGTGGTGGGAATTGAACTCAGGACCTCTGGAAGAACAGCCAGTGTTCTTAACCTCTGAGCCATCTCTCCAGCCCCCTCATTCCCCTCTTAGAAAATAATGAAGATGCTGGGGCTCTGTCTCATTGGCACAGCACTTATCTAACATGTGAAGCTCTGAGTTTTAGTCCTAGCAATATTGGAGGAAAGAAGACAGAGAAGGATGATGTATTAACCTATTTAAGAGAAAAAATACCATTTGTGTGTGAAGGAACTTTGGCTTTTTAAATTCATCAACTAAAGAGGCAGAAACAATTTGAAAAGCATAGCTATTTATTTGACTAATTTCAATGTGAAAGAAGATAGTCCATGCCTTAGGGTTTCTATTGCTGTGAAGAGAAACCATGACCACAGCAACTCTTATAAAGAAAACATTTCATTGAGGTGGTGGGTTCAGAGGTTCAATCCATTATCATCATGATGGGGAGCATGGCAGCATGCAGACAAACATGGTGCTGGAGGAGTAGCTGAGAGGCATCTACATCTTACAGGCAATAGGAAATCGACTGAGACACTGGGCAGCATTCTGAGCACAGGAAACCTCCAAGCCCACCTCCACAGTGACACACTTCCTCTAACAAGGCCATGCCTACTCCAACAAAGCCACACCTCTTAATAGTACCACTCCCTATGAGCTTGTGGGGCCAATTACATTCAAACTACAATACCACAGTATCAAAATAAATGTGTTAAATTAAAAAACAACTATGTGTATATATGTATAACTAAAAAATAATCTAAGAATAAATCCCATAAAACAAAATGTCCATTTTGATAAAGCCACAATTTTAGCCAAAGATAAGTTTCAGATATACTGTGGGCTTTCAAAATAACTTTAAACAATATAGAAATATTTAACAAATTCTGCCCTTTTTTTAATCACTAAAGTAACATCTGAAATGACAAAGAAAAAATAAGAAATGTTTGATGATCTTTACCAAAAGAAAAACAAACTGAGTTATGCAAGGCAGGAAGAGAACAAGGTGGAGGGGCAGGAGAGAGTGCAGACGGAAAGGGCTTGCACAAATGCACTGGTTCAAATCCCAGCACCATGTGAACCAGGTGTGAAACACATGCCTATAGTCCAGCACTTGAGAAGTGCAGGAAGGAGGATCAGAAAGTTAAGTTCTAGTTTGCAAGATGGTTCAATGTACACTAAAGACAGTTACTGCCAGGCCGGAAGGCCCTAGTCACTCCAACAAGGTGGAAGGAGAGGAAATCTCTGCCGTTCTTTACAACCTCTGTACTCCAGCGAGTCCAGCAACATGACGCTCATTTACACAGCCACAGGGAGCACATGGCTCCACTGCAGGTTATGAGTATCAACAGTGAAGACAAAAGCTGTCTTGCCCCCACATCATCAGATTCCAAATCAGAGGTTTTAACATAGGATACAGATGCTTAAAGGTTAATGGATTTGTTGAAGGAAATTCATCAAGCCCCAATACTCCGACATATGCATGTATATACGTGTCTAAATTCTCCTAGACAATGTGCTCTCATTGTATTCTCAAGTGGACCCAGAAAGTATAAGCAACTACTGCTGTGGAAATAGAAAACTGTATCCCACTGAAGAGACTGCCATATACCAACTCAGCAGGCAATCACCATATACCTACATGGCATTTCTTTGCAATATAAAA
Source organism: Peromyscus aztecus (assembly GCA_902168405.1). Classification (NCBI taxonomy): domain Eukaryota; kingdom Metazoa; phylum Chordata; class Mammalia; order Rodentia; family Cricetidae; genus Peromyscus; species Peromyscus aztecus. Next base: position 27,280 of record CABHPQ010150873.1, on the reverse strand, counting down.
TAAACTGAACATAACTGATAAGTTATACTTTGCTCATCTAAACTCCAGTCTCAAATGTTTTGAGTACCGACAATCTAGGGAGTCTGTTTGACAAAAAGTCCTTCTAAAATTTTTGTTTATAGAACTTGGGCTCCAGTAACTCCTGCAATACAATCCCTGTGCATAACTGGACCACAGAAAAATAACTCCTTAATTTGTGGTTAGAATAACCACTGCAGAATAGCCTACAGTGGGTGGTACGAAACTACCACAATTATAAAGTAACCAAGCAGATAATACACCATGTCTCTAAGAGATAAAATGTTATAAATCCAAAACACACACTGCTATAAATAAGTCTGCGGTCATCTGCTGAGGTGCTCTGGGTACCCCTGCAGCGACAAAGGGCACTCTCGGCGTGTTTTCTACAGGGATAACGACGGCTATTTGACAGTAGACTCAGTGGCACCACATGTATTGTTTGGGCTAAGAAATGAGGTAAACTGTACTGTAGACAGTTACTTTGGGAAAATGCAGCTTTAATATAAACAAACAATGGATTTTCCTTCAGAACCACGCTAAGGAGAGGAGGGCAACAGGACCAGCTCCCTAACGAGCTCGCCTGCAATCTGGGAAACCACTGTACTCAGAGCTGTCCTTGTGTCCCCATGTTTATCTGCTGATGGCTATAGTAGATCACTCACTCCCTCACAACTAAACTGCTAGATTCTAGAGCCAGAAAGATGTAAAGAGAACCAGACAATGGAGACCGAGAACCATAAACAGCGTGTGACAAGCAAGGTCACAAAGCAGCAATGAACTGAGCCTGGGCGCCCTGGCCGTACTGTGCTTTTTACAGAAAAGCCTTTATTAGCAAACGTGAAATGTAAAACTGAAGGCCTTCACTGTGACCGTTGCAAACAAGGCTGCACCTATCAGGCATTTCACCTCATCCCCTCCTGTTCCTTTTCCCTAAACCCCAAGTGCTTGACCTCACCAAAGCTTCTGTAACGGAGATACAATTCACAAGCTAAAAACATCACCTGCATGGATGGCTTTCAACATATTCACTAAAAATAGTTGTGCCTCAATCAATTTTGAACGTCCACATTACTACCCCAAAGCAGTACATGAAACTCAGATTCAGAATCTAGAAAAGAAAAATATCTTTAAATTGCTGTTTGTGTGTTTGTTTGATACAGGTCTCGCTGTGTAGCGGTGGCTGGCCTGGGACTCACTATGAAGACCAAGCTGGCTTTGTCCTACCTGCCTTTCGGGTGTTGGAATTAAAGGTGTACACCACCGTACCTGACCCAAGTTACTATTCTGAAAGGGTTGGTAGGAGCCAGCGACACGGCTCAGAAGGTAAAGCCACCCGCCCCCAGACATAACACCCTGAGCTGGATGCCCTCAGCCCAGATGCTGGAAAGAGAGAATGAACTCCTGAAAGTTGCACCCTGATCTCCACATTGCACACCCACAATAAATACATGTAAAAAAATTTAAAGGTATAGTATAATATTTCTTTTTTACCCAAATCACATCAAAGTATTGCAGATGGACCGCAGATAAATGCTGAATTTTAACCATAAAAAATCAAAATTTTTTTTACCTAAATTACATATGAAACCTAAGTGAGTGAGTGTGTGTGTGTGTGTGTGTGTGTGTGTGTGTGTGTGTGTGTGTGTGTATACTTTAAATGATGTTACACCACTTGGGCTGACAATGCTCCCCGACAAGAGCCACAGGCTAGCGTTAAGTACCAAGTATAAGAAACCCCCTTTCAAGCTGTTGGACAGAGGAGTTCAAGAGACTTCCCAAACAATACAGGCATTGATGCTGCCCTTGTTAGCCCCTGAGGTTGGACAACCTCTAGGTTGTTCCCATTAGTAAGTCCCATTGCTGAAGACATCACACACTTCAGACACAGGAAATCCTCTTCCTGAGGACTCGCTTTCATAGTACCAGAAGGTGCCATGCAAGCATCCAAGGGAGGGAAGTAGCCACTAATCTAACCATCTGTGATGCCTATGAACCACAATGACCAGCATGGCAAGATATTCCTAGGGTGCAATAGTGGCACTCATGTCTTGTAAGTGACCAACAGCTGTCTAAACAGAACTGAGGCCTGCTCAATGGGAGGGAAATCATGCCTGATCCTGGAAACTGAGCCAACTACCGAGGCTAGTGAGGTCACGGATCTTAGGGGAGAAATGACTGTCTCTTTAGTAAACCATGGTAATTCCTAGTTGCATTCTAAATACTTATTCCTATATCCAGATGAGTATAGCTCTCACCTTGCATCAAAGAAACCTCTTTGCACAATGTGTCAAAATGCCGAGAACACCTGATCATGTGTTGCTCAGCCCTAAGTAATATATCTACAACACAACTCCTACACCTCAGGCTCAGGGAACATGATGGAAGAGGAAGCAGAAAGACTGTAAGAGGCAGAGGACCAGGAAATCTGCTGTGAGATTGTACCTCCTCTAACTGACAGAGAAACTTCATTACGATACCTCAACAATATGGCTGCCTAAACAAGACCCAAACAAGGATACCATTAACCAATAAGCTAATATAGGAGGTGACAATTAACCATAAGCCTTCTCCTAGACAAAGAACTACAGGTAACTAAGGAATGCTGAGAGTGTGGAAACTAGTCTTCCTCAGGGATGAACCTCCTAATTGGTTATCCAATACCAAATGGTCAGCCCTGAAATTATATACATGCAAGTAAAACTAAACAGACTGGACAGGTTATATTTTATATTTATGCATTTATATATTATATATGTTTGTAACAATAACAATAATGAGAAAGAGGATGAACCAGAGAAGATATAAGGTAGGGATATGGGAAGAGTTGAAGGGGAAGAAAAGGAAGGGGTAAATGAGGTAGATATATTTTAAATTTAAAAACTAAATATAATAATTAAATGATCTAAAAATAAGAAAAGGCAAATTTTTCTTATTTTTCTTTCTTAGAACCTATCATCAAAGGATGTTGCATAGTTTCAGCCATTAAGATGGGAATAACTTTTTAGAATATAAAACTAATAGGTATTTAACAGGGCAAAGTAAACATATATGTTTAAGATAGAAAAACATCTCCAACCATTTAGTGATGATAATAAAGTGTTATTGTGCATGTGGGTTCTTGGCAAGCATGCAGAAAACTGAATGCTCACTGCAGGGATGAGCAGGCACTCCGTCACTATTGACTGGTTTTGCTTCTTATGCGGGAGACTGGGGCAAATCAATGCCAGCAACTAGTAAGAAAAAGGAGATTACAGGAGAACTCGACCACGGATCACTAATTACTCGTGTTCCTGGAAAGGGGAGAATCTAAAATTTGGGAACAGGAGCAAGCAGCTAAGTGTAAGTAGAGAGAGAAAGTAAAGATCCTGCAGGTACCAAATCTGCAGATGCTGAAGTCCTGCTCACAATGGCACAGCATTAGCACACAACATACTCAGCCCTCCTCAACCCTGTAAGTCACCTCTAGATGCCTTATCATTCCTAATGCCATGTCAACACCATGCAGATAATTTTATTGTTTGGGGTAACGGCAAGAAAGTCTATTTTTGCATAGATACATATGTTCCCTCTGAAAATAGGACAGGCTAATATCCTTTCCAGTTCTGCCACTCCAAAGGCTTTATTCCAGACATACAACTGGATAAACCTGGCAGATTTATACAGAGAACTGTCACCCATGTTGTCTATAAAGACAGTGAAAATGGAAAACAATATCAAAGTCCACTAGTTGGACACTAGTTAAACTACAGTGATGAAAGGCCACACAAGTCTTTAACAGTTCTATGACATAGGGACATGTCCCCAGTGGGAAACCTGGTTATGAAATAAAGTATAAAAATATGACACCTTGTCCTAAAAATCTTTATATGCATAGTATTTTTATTAAGTGACATTTGTTTTTGTTTAAGAAGATACACATTTTGGATGATGCTGCACATGAACTGAATTTAGATTCTGTGTCAGTTTGGGTCACTGTTTTAGTTAGAGTTTTGTTGCTGTGAAGAGACACTACAACCATGGCAGCTCTTATAAAGGAAAACATTTCATTGAGGTGGTGGCTTACAGTGCAGCGGTTCAGTCCATTCTCATCATGGTGGGCAGCAAGGCAGAGTGAGGCCAGCATGGTACTGGCTACATCTTGATCACAGGGCAATAGGAAGAAGACTGGGACACTGAGGGAAGCTTAAGCAAAAGAGACCTCAAAGCCTGTGCCCACAGTGACACACTTCCTCCAACAAGGGCACACCTCCCAATAATGCCACTCCCTATGAGCTTATGGGGCCAATTACATTCAAATTACCACAGCTACTTTTGTTTTAAAAAAATCCCTATTATGAAATAAAAGGATGAACAAGTTTAAGACCTCAAGACTCCATAAAAAGAACACAACACTATACCCCAGTGGTATAAGCTATCGGCAAACATATTATTTTAAAAAGGCAATCCTATCAATAAATACACAAAACATTTACATAAGCCTGGAAACTATCAGGAACCTTGAAGCCTAGTTATTCAACTTAGTCTTCAGGACATAATCTGATAAATCTTATCCTCAAAGATGTTCACAGCTTTGTCATTCTCAAGAGTGAAAAAGTAGAAATCAGCTGTCTAATAAACAAGAGAGTCGGGCTGGAGAGATGGCTCAGCCATTAAAGGCTAGGCTCACAACCAAAAATAAACAGGAGAGTCTAAAGAAGTCAGATAATTCAATGGGATGGTGGTATGCTATAAAATTAAGTGAGAAACTCAAGTGTTAAAATTACAAAAGAGTACAACTGAAACCACATACAAACAAGCCATCACCCATGTCTAGCTAGTAAATCTGGAAGAAAATAAACCAAAATGACTAGCAGGATTCTGGGGTTAAAATTCCTCACAGCTGCTTTACAAAGATACATTATTTTTACAAGTTGAAACAAAAATGAAAATTTGGTAACAGAAATACTGAAATAAGCATAATCTTACTTATTTATTTAATTTTTTTTTCGAGACAGGGTTTCTCCGTGTTTTGGTGCCTGTCCTGGATCTCACTCTTTAGACTAGGCTGGCCTCGAACTCACAGAGATCTGCTTTGCTCTGCCTCCTGAGTGCTAGGACTAAAGGTGTGCACCACCACCACCCGGCTAGCATAATTTTATTAATTTGGCATCATCATTGAGGAACATTAGCTTTGATATTGTAGTGATCAACATACAGAAAACTAAATGAAGTTCTAAGCTAACATAAAGGGACTGCCTGATGTCACGTGACTGTGATCCCAGCACTTGGGAGGCTGAGGAAGAAGGAACTATGAGTGCAAGGCTGCTCTGTGAGGCCTCAGCCAAAAACGGACAATGAAACGAGAACCAACAGATTTAACTGAATTCGTCAACAAAATGCTTCTATATAGGAAAAATAGTACATAAAGAAAAATATATAAAGTAAAATTTATTCATTTTCAATAAAGTATACAATTTTAATTAAAGAATATAACTTTGGTATTTACAATAGGTATATAAATATTTATTTTCATTTTTCTAATAAAAATCCAAGTACATATATTTTGGCTAGTTACTTACCCAATTTAAAAAATGAACTTGAAATAGAGCCATACACACAGAAGGGAGACAGGTCCCACCGTAATGTAACTAGTCAAAAAGAAATACAGTACTTTGTGTGACTTACTGTTTTTAACTCTTTGTAAAAGATGAATGTGCCCAAAAGGTGTTAGATTCTTTTAAAAAGTGATACTTCAAGGTATGATTGTTTCTACAACCAACAGTTTAAGTGTTTTAAATAACTAGAAAGACAGGAATCTGCTGGGTGGTGGTGGCGCACGCCTTTAATCCCAGCACTCGGGAGGCAGAGCCAGGTGGATCTCTGTGAGTTCGAGGCCAGCCTGGGCTACCAAGCGAGTTCCAGGAAAGGCACAAAGCTACACAGAGAAAAAACCCTGTCTCAAAAAACCAAAAAAAAAAAAAAAAAGAAAGAAAGAAAGACAGGAATCTGCCTTCCCAACAGATGCTCGGGGGTGTGCATCAAGCTCAGCTTCAACATAAGCTTCCCGAGAACCACAGCGGATCAGATTTACAGAAACTGAATACATCCTCTATTTCTTACTATCTTGACGCCAGAAATGTTGATGATGTTGCCCAACTTAGAAAATTACTGCATTTACCTTTTTCTTCTATAAAATACAATATAATTTACTTTAAACATACTTTTAAAAAAAGAAGAGGAAATTATGACTATATATCTGAAAATTAAGGAATTTGGATTACAACCTTAATTTTACCCAGCCTCCCTCCACCCTCCACTCTCTGCAAAAAAGAAAATCTAATTAATAAATAAATGTGCAATTTCCAAGAAATGTGATATTTTAATTTTTCCAGAAAATGAAATTAATGGATAACCACTCTTTAGGGAATAAACATAAAATAAACTCACTTAACATGATTAAAAACATTAGGCAGAGAGGGAGCCCAAATAGGAGATCTCCATTGGGTCCCTCCCCTTGGAGCTCCGGGAAGCCCCTGGAAGAGAGCAAGGAAGAATGGTAGGAGCCAGAGGGGTTGAGGACGCCAGGAGAACACGGCCCACAGAATCAACTAAACAAGGTTCATAAGGGCTCACAGAGACTGAAGCTACAATCATGGAGCCTGCACGGGTCTGTGCTAGGTCCTCTGCATACATGTTGTGGTTGTTAACTTGGGGATTTGTGGTACTCCTAAAAGAGGGAGTGGGAGTGTCTCCAACTCTTTTGCCTGCTCTTGGGACCCTTTACCTCCTACTGCATTGCTTCATCCAGTCCTGATTTGTTTGTTTGTTTGTTTGTTTTTGTAGGACAGGGATTCTCTGTATAGCCCTGACTGTCTTGGAACTATGTAGACCAGACTGGCCTGGAACTCACTAACTATGTAGACCAGGATGGCCTGGAACTCACAAGATCCACCTGTCTCTGCCTCCAGAGTGCTGGGACTAAAGGCACATGCCATCAACACCTGGCTGGTCTTTGTTTTTTGGTTGTGAATAGTGGACAAACCTCCCCCCACCCTGGAGTCTGTCTCTTCATTCTACAGTTCCCTCGGCTGTATAGAAGCTCTTTACTTCATGCATCTATTGTTATTTCCTGCTGTTACTTCCTAGATTACTGGAGTCGCGTTCAGAAAGTCCTTACTATGCTTATGTCTTCAACTGTCCCCTCTACCAGTTTCGTGTCCTATATTAAGGTCTTTGAGCCACATAACAGAAATTTTGGTGCCGAGCCAACACAGTAAAAATGCTGAATTCCAATATATATACATTTATAGAAATATATTTCAGAAACCAATTCATCTTAAGTTATATATTCCACATTGAAAAATGCAGTTTCTCCATTTTTTATCATAATTGTTTATACCATCATTTTCTTAAGAACACACACTATATAAGACTGCTTTCAAGGAAAATATCTTAAGGAAAAATTTGTTTGCTTAATAAATTCAAAAGACTGAAGCAATATCATAAAATCCACATGAACATTATAATATGCTCAATCAGTACAAATTAAGGATCTAATTATACCTGTTTAATACTCAATTTGCATTTTAAAAGGGAACACAAAGTATTCTATTTCAGGTCTAAAAATAAGGGTCTGAATTAAAACTTTAAAAGAAAACTAACTATAGTATATTCATGGATGCCACTCCACCCCTAAAAATTAGAACATGCTAAGAACAAAGTGTATTTTCAAGTATTGGACTATGCAGAACCTGAATGATTTATCTTACCAAGATAAACGAAAAAGGCATGTATAAAGAGCTATACATTTATGTCATTTATACACATATCAAGTGTTTTCTAATTATTAAAATGCAGTGATTTCTAAAGTAGGGGAGCATCCAAACAACTCTGTTGGAACAGCTCTTCTTTGTTGTTGCTGGGTTTAGGGTGTTGCTGGAGAGCACAGCAGTGTCTACCACTGAGTTATAGCCCCACCCTCTTTTAGGAGAAAGTATATGCAAAGAGACGAGAAAGGCAAATGTCAGGAAGAACATGGAGTGAAGGGCATACCTGTCAACATCTGTGGTGTCCACAGGAAACATTCATGTACCCCATGGTCCAGATTGCCATGCTCATCTCCCTTGCATATGCTCAAACCAAAATCTGTTAGCAAGCCTTCCATCCCTGTGACAGGCCCCTGATACAGTCAACTCAGAAAGAAGAAAGACATACTCTGACTCATAGCTTTAGAAGCTTCCATCCACAGTGGCTTTTGAGTCTTCAGTGTGTCAATATTATCATGAAGGATAAGCTCCGTGACAGAAGCCAGGAAACAAAAGGAAAAAGAGGCCAGCCTCCCTCCACCCTTTCAAGGACATGCCTCCACTGACCTCAGTTCCTATCACTAGGCCCTGCCTCCTAAAGGTCTGACCAGCTACCAAGAACCCACAGACTGGACTTTTTTGGGAAGTAAAGACCCACAACTTAAGACTCCTATATCTCTGCCATCCATACAATTTTTATAAAGCGCTTCCTAGAGGAATTAGAATACATAGGCAACGGCGTCTCGGCACTGTGTCTGTGCCACATCCTGGGAGAGGAGCGGTCCTGAAGAAGTGCTGGCAAACTCAGATCCAGGCGGAGCCGCTGCACTTCTGAGTGTGAAGTACAGGACCAAACAGATAAAGAAAAGTGGATGCTAAAGGATGGCCAAGACAATGGAAGGACGGGATGATTTCAAAGACGAGAAAAGCCAGCTGGATTAAATGATGTAAAGCACTTGAGTAAAACTGCTGGCGGATGACCAGAGGCCACGGTTAACGCATTCAGGACATAATGGTGAGGGCAAAGCTGTGCTGGGAGATAAGCAGAAATTCAGAGAACAGAGGTTGGGGGACAGAAAAGAGTGGAAAATATTTTAGGGGGAAAATATGAAAAAAATCAGAAGCATTGTATCAAAGAAAAGACAATGGAAAAATCTTATGGTAGTGGATAGGGAATCCATAGAGTATTAGGTGGAATCATAAGAAATATCAGATATTTGATTATTTTTAAGTTATAAAACAGTAATTTCATATGGTTCATAAAACATAAGAACTTGATTTCAAGGAAGGAGGAGACTGGTTATCTGCTAAAGAGGTAGAAAAAAAGGAATAAAATTTCTCAAGAGTAAAAAAGGTAACAAAGAATACCAGAAATGAATGAAGGAAAAAAATTTTGTTTTTGTTTTTTGAGACGGGGTTTTCTCTAGGTAGTACTGGCTGTCATGGAACTCACTTTGTAGACCACCCTAGCCTTGAACTCACCGAGTGCTGGGATTAAAGGCGTGCGCCACCACGCTCAGCAAAAGAAGTTTTAAAAGTACTTTTATTATTGTGTGTGTGTGTGAAGGCATCCATATTGAGACACACTTCCAGGAGTTGGTCTTCTCCTTCTACTGTGAGTTCTGGGGACACAATTCAGGCCACCTAGCCACAGAGCCATCATACCAGCACGCGGGGGCTGTAGGAGCTCTAGCTGAAGCCAGGGAGGGGAAATCTGCAGTGAATACAGCTGGCAGCACCACCCCTCTTCCACGACAGTGCTGATGTGGTTTTATACTCAGAAGTGCAGCAGCTCTGCCTCCATGGGATGCCCAAACCTGAATGTGGCAGGGCTTCTTCAGGGCAGTCCCTCCCACAGAATGTGTCACAGACACAAGTCTCACAGACGCTGATGCCTTTGAACTCCGATTTTTTTCCTTAAAAATGAAGATTTTATTTTACTTTAAAAGTATGTGCACATATGTATGTCTGTGTGGGTATGTACGTCTGAGTTAGGTGCCCAGGGAATCCAGAAGAGGGCATCAAGATCCCCTGGAGCTGGAGTGGGGCTGGGGGTTAGTCACCTGGTGTGGGTGCTGGCAACCAAAATCAGTTCCTTTGTAAAAATAGTACATGCTCGCAATCAATGAGCCATCTCTCAGACCCCTATATTCTGACTTCTTGTTTTGTTTTCCTGGTAAAGGCAGTAGATAAACAGATTTATAGTCCAATAGGAATTTTGGATTCCAGGTCTACTACTCCACAGCCTGGTTTCTCTTGTTTCCAACCCCAAGCACCAGTTGCCTATAGAATAACCACAATATGGTTATTTCCAAGTAAGCTCTGTATCCTGCCCTGTAAATGGGTCTCATACCCACCTGCCCTTCCACCATGACCTCCACTTTTCTAATCAACTGAGATGGAAATCGTAAGCACCAGTTTCCAGTCTTACCGGAACAATCTCCTACAGCTTTCCTATCAATCCTCACTTTAATCCAGCTCCAACTTGGCTCTCTGAACCAAGTGTTGCTGTATCCACTCAGGCTCGCACATCACCAGAGCCAGCATCTAACGAGGCCATCCTCAAACACCACTCTTGTGCCTCTCCATAGTCATAACCTCTCAGATTGAATCTGGAATTCCCTAACTGATTCTTGCTTACCCCAAAGCAAGTATTTTGCTACTTACCAAACTTCAGCCATGCCACGAGATCTTGACCACTAATATGGCCTTAAAATACATGCATAGAAAATGGAAAAGAATAGATGGACAGAGGAAAGAGAACAGAGACAAAGAGAATGATGAGGAAGAAGCCTTTGTAGCTTCCAGGTAAGAGACAGAAGAAAAGTCCAAGGTGGAGGTAGATGTAACTGTCTTATTAAATAAGAAACACAGAGCCAAATGCAGAGTTAAAAGCCCAAGAGGTCAGAGCACTAGCGAAGAGCCTTTAGCTTACCAGCCGCTGCCATCCTTCCCCTGAGAAAAGAGACCTACTTCCTGTATGTCTGTCTTTTTATTAACTTTCTGTTCTGCCTTCTTATTGGTTGTAAACCCAACCACATGACCTCCTCGTCACTGCCTGTCTATACAGACCTTCAGGTCTCTATGGTTGGTACTGAGATTAAAGGCGTGTGTCTCCAAGCTGACTATGTCCTTGAACACACAGACTCTGCCTGTCATGTGATTCGATTAAAGGTGTGTGCCACCACCACCCGGCTTCTGCTATGGCTTGCTATTAGCTCTGACACCCAGGCAACTTTATTTATTAACATACAAATAAAATCACATTTCAGCACAAATAAAATATCACCATATTTCCCCCTTTCTATTTTAATAAAAAGAAAAAGGAAAAAAGTTATAACTAATATAAGAAAAACTATATACAAAAAGTACAATAACTATATACAATATATACAAGCAATAAATACCTAAACAATGTCTAGTCCATTTGCATTTGACAAATTCAGAGAAAATAATTCCATTATCTATCCTATTTTGGTAAGTCCAAAATGTACCTGATTCACTTTCTATCCTAACTTATATTACTAACAGAACTATCTTATAATGTCTTTCAAATTTATATACTTACTCTTTAGTGAGTTTCTTTTCTAAAATTCTTAACAAGGAAAACTATAACTATCTAATCTTTAACTCTTCTTCCTAAAGAAGAAAAGGGGATAGTTTAAATATGATAGGATGAATGGGTAGATTAATGAACCTACTTTTTTTTTTTTTGGTTTTTCGAGACAGGGTTTCTCTGTGTAGTTTTGCGCCTTTCCTGGAACTCGCTTTGTAGACCAGGCTGGCCTCGAACTCACAGAGATCCGCCTGACTGCCTCCCGAGTGCTGGGATTAAAGGCGTGCGCCACCACCGCCCGGCAAACCTACTTTAAAAGAGTAACAACTTGTTTAGAAGTGTTTTACATTGCTATGGATTTTAAAGTTAATTTTGTTATACTATATATATATATATATATATATATATATATA